>JAQLOL010000023.1:5685397-5695898 GCA_029783665.1 Naso thynnoides
CCCCCCCCCCCCCCCCCCCCCATTCAGTCTAATTCTGTGCACTTGCTTTGTTAAAACCGTGTGTTTTAGTCACTGGTTGTGCTTGGTCTACGTGTGTGTTAGAAATTACTGTTAGCTCGGGGAGATAAGTTCGAACAGAACGGTGTCACCTCCCACTGTCATCAAATTCTCAGCCATCATTCTAAAAGGTTTTGCAACAGACTGGAGTTCATATTTCAGAAAACATGATCTCCTGCCTTCGACTTGTCAGTTTGGGCTTGCATATGTTCAGGGTCATTGAAAGACAAAATAATAAGAGGATGCCAGGCTGCACACAGTTTTGTGTTCGAGTTGAGATGTTGGAGTAAAAACCATGTTTGCCAACAAGCATTTGTTTTTTTGTTAATTTGGTAATTACAAGTGTTCCAATATATAACCATATAGCTCTTCACATTTACAGTGGATGGGGATTTTATGAACACCTGGTACAAAGAGAATGACAGTTAGGGCTGCAACTAACGATTAATTTCATCATCGATTAATCTGCGGATTATTTTTCCTGATTAATCGATTAATCGTTTATTCCATGAAATGTCAAGAAAGTATGAAAAATGCTCATCTCAGTTTCCCAGAGCCCAGTGTGACTTCTTCACATTGCTTCTTTTTTCCAAACAACAGCCCAAAACACAAAAACTCCTCATTTATCATCATAAAAGAAACAGAAAAGCAACAAATCTTCACATGTAGGAGGCTAAACCAGCAATTCTTTTTACTTTTTTATTTGAAAAATGACTGAAATGATTGATCGACTATCAAAATAGTTGACAATTAAGTTTCTACCGATTATTCAGTTAATCGTGGCAGCTCTAATGACAATTAACTTGCTTTTCAATTCGATTAAGGTTAATTAAATTTCATAAGTGATTTTCAGCAAATTAGCCAAACGTGTGCATTTATGAGAAAATCTTGATACAAATCATCAAATACAGGAACCACTGAGGTAAAGACAAAACACCAGAGACACATTCAGCAGACCAGGTAGTAAACACAGACTGTAATCCTAAATATATACCAGATATATATTCGATACAAAAACCACTGTGATACGTGTGCTTATGCTACCAGTGAGCAGTTCAAAAAGATTTCAGAAATTTCACCCGGAGCGAGATGCCAGAGTTTGCTTTTTGGATCCAGGCTTGGCACTGCTGTTTGTTGCTGAGAATCTGCTGGCTGGGTGATTAAAGTTACTCTGAAAATGCCCTCTGGGTTTCATTCAACATGATCTGTCTGTGAGTAAAGACAGCCAGGGCTGGTGAACAGCTTCAGAGGGAACATTCTCATGGCTATGATAGTAAAAGTCTTGACTGGAAGGAAGCAAAATCTGACATACTGTGGCAGTTTTCAGTGCTATTCATTATAGGAAAAGGTGGGTGGAGTGCTGGAGGCCCTTTTGTGTTCCTACTGGGAGATTTTTTGGGGTCATATTAGGGTTGGCGAGGCTTAGAAATTAACCTTGTCCTCTCAAGAATCTTGATAGTTCCTCCTGAATATCTACCATATGTTCATGTAGTCGTGTTTGCTGTGGGGTCAGTTTGTAATTATTACTCTGTTCATAATTTTCTTGATTATTGGCCTGTAAAGCTTTAACTCATGTCAACTGACAGCCAAAAACTCCAAAATGTTACACTACTGTCTCAGTAGACCTAGGAACAAAAAAGAAGAGAAAATTCTGACATTTCATGTTAAATGTTTGATTTATTTATTTTCTTTTTTAATATGCCAAAAAACATGGGTGTGGTTAATTTTCTGTGGATCAGCTGATCAGTTTATCAACTAATTAGTGCGGCTCTATTTGATTTCTACTATAAGCTTTAATAGCCTGTGCAACTCCTTGGTTTGCTTTATAGGTTAATAAACTGACAAAATACTGAGTGACCCCCAAAGCTATTACGTGATTTCATTTCAAGAAACAAGCTGTGAGTACAGGGAAAATGATTAGTTCACTTAGCGCCCTGATCTAAGAGTAGTATGCTATATGGGTCTTTTTTCACACATATGCCGCTACAGGACCAACACACATGCTCACATAGATACAAAATACACACCAGCACCCCAATTCTGTCACCCCGCATCTCTGTGTCCGTCACTCCTGCTGCTCCTGCTGTGCTTTATGCTCTGCCCTGTCTCGCTCTCTCTCCTCCCCGTTTTTTACCTTATTTGCCCGATTTTCTCTCTTGTTCTCACACATCTGCCACCTAAGCTCTCTTTTCATGCTTCTCCTTTTTCTTTTTCCTGGGTCATTGTCCCTATTAAACCAAAAAATGGTTGTTTCATAACAGTCCAGACAGAGAAAAAGAAGATCCTTTTTACTATCTTTAAGCTGATAGTGAGGCAGAGTAGCTGCGGTGGTTTCTTGTCAGAACAGAAACTGCTACTATTCACTGCCTGAGGAAAAGCTTGTCACTCTTAATCTCATATTGTGTTAGGCTGTGAGTCTCCGCATGTGTGTGTGTGTTTGTGTGCATCTCTGCGTTCATATTTTTATACACTGTGTGTCATCGCAGTGTCGCCCTCTGGTCAACTGTGTTAAAAATATGCCTCTGTGTGGTTTCAGGGCCTTTTTTTTTCTTTTTTAGACATGGCTGCACAGCAGTATTTCTTTTATCGGTCCACAGATGAAAACCGTTTTTAACCAAGGATGTATAAAGGCAGAAAAAACCTTACTTGGTGACCTTGGCTCTGAAATTGCAATGTTGTTAGTGTATTTAATGCAAAGATAACCAATGTCCCACTCCTTCCCATGGGGCCTCATTTTGGAAAAGATAGGTACAGCAGTCAATGTAGTGAGACAAGTAAATTTTGGATCCCCTGCCAAATAAATATAAAATAAACATATGTTTATCAATCTAAAATATAATTTAACAAATCAATTAAGGTGCAGTTTGTCGTGATGATAGCAAAGTACCATTTAATTTTATGTGAAGCTGCTCAGTGAACAACATCTCTTGTTTATATGTAAGCACCACCAACATGGCCGTCAGCTTAGCATGTTTCACCCCATTCTTACAAAACTGGGTAAAAAAATATTAAAAGATGTTTGCAAGTCTGGCCATGTTGAGAATGTAGCAACGCAAATAAAGATTTAGTCTGTTCCAAAAGAGGATGTTATCATGACATTACTTACGCGGTGTGTTGTCTTTCTAAAGCCATATTTTCAAAGTCTTACTTACTAACACTTTGAAGTTATGTTTATGTTTATGAAGTTGTCAGTTTATGTTGGAATTCATTTCTGTGCAATTAAACATTACAGGTGTTAACCTACAGAAAGAGCTGCAACACACAGCAAGTAACTTAGCAAACAGCTGCTTACTGTTCAACAGCAACAAGTCCAGATTTGTGTCTGTCTGCAGCCTTTTATTTAACATAGCTGTGCCCAACAGTAACATGCCACTCTGAAGTAGCTCTTGCCCGTCCTCTGGCTAAGTCTCTTTTCTTCCATCAGCGCCCTCTTTCAGTATCCACACCTGTGTCATGAAGTTAGCGACTGCTGGGTCCAGTTACGTTGCACACTCACTCGCCTCTGATTCTGGCATACGTTCCGGCACTGGACCTACTGGAACTGCTGACGAGCCAAGCCTCCTCTGATAGCAGGACAAAACGCAGACCGCAGCTTCGGTCTGCAGGAAGCCTAGATGTTGCTTTCAGGAACCTCTGTGAATCACACAGTTGAGGTTGAGCAGTGGGAGGACATCAGAGTTAAAACCAGAGGAGATTTTCTGCTTAAAATATAACCCGGTTTTACAAAAATTGCTGTTTTGTGCAGTGTAGTAACGTTAGGTGAAGTTTTGTTTTCGAATCCATGGGCTGCGGCTTGAAGTTACATAGCACCAAAGAAAGCTACAGGAGGGCCGAGGGGCCGAGGCAGAGAGCTAAGTCAACCTGTTACAACTCACTCTGACATTAGAGTGATTTTTAAATGGTTATATTAAGGTGAAAAGATACATGTTGTTGCTTTAACAGCTTTACATCCTCCTGTGACGTTCTTGACTTGCAGAGTTATCATCAGAATTGACAAATATCATGAGTGAAATATTCTCATAAACACATAAAACTCTCCAGTGAGTACCATACATATTTTTATTTGGAAAAAATTGGTCCCATAGTAGTCCAAAGGCCCGCAGAAGTTAAATGTCAAAACGGCTGTCAAATGGTTTAACTATGGCACAATGTTTTATGACACAAAAACCACCAACATGCATTTTAGAGTCATATAATGAACCACAAGTCAACGAAATCTCATCAGTTTGGCTCAAAATCTCATAATCAGGCTGCTGATGCTCTGTTACGCCAAGATAACAAGATTCTTCAGCTCAGACAAAGATTTAGCAGCAACTCCAGTTTCTCTTTTTTTCTCTGTCAGACTTTTGATTCTCTTGAAAAATGCCTCTTAGTGGCAGGAGTAAATATATAAAAAAAACAAACAACAACAACAACAACAAAAATGTGTGTGAACCTCGTAATGTGTTTCATGCTGAACCATCAGTGGACAATTTATATTTCCAGAGACTCATCGAGGTGATCTTTTGTGACACTGTGCACATAGACCATGTAACCAGTGTAAAGTGCAGTGGATGAACAAAGCAGCCTAACACGCTCTAAACCCTGTTATGTGATGTCAGTGAATCTTACATGACAGGCAGTTTCTCACTTCTTCAGCAGCTCAGCAAAGTTAACTAATGAGATTATTTGGGCAAATAAGGCACACCTGCAGTTTCTTGGTAAGAGAGGATGATAGTCCTGTTGCAGCCTAATCTTGTTAATGTTATCTAAGATATTTAGTGTTTTTATGTATTTTTTAAAAAAATAATTCTGGTTACTTTTAACAGAGAAGCAAACCAAAACCATTAGTGGCTATGGTTAAAGTGATTTAGGCATCAGATAGAGCGGTATGTCTCCCATTTAGAGCTACATGCCTAATCACACATCTAGATGATATACAGTAGAGCTGAACTGAGACACATAATAAAGCTCTCAGCCTGTGTAGTTACCAGATGAATCCACACTATTGCCAAGAGGGGAGACAATTATACTTATTGGAGACTGAAATTAAGGAAACAGATTACGACCCACAACAGTTGAAGTCTCTTAAACCCATTTTCATAATCATTATTATAACAGCATTGCAGGTTTCTAAGTGACCTTTTAATGTGTTCCTTCCCGTCTCTTCGTAGGTTGGTATAGACTTCACAGCATCTAATGGGAACCCACGTGAGCCGTCCTCCCTCCACTACATTAACCCTCTGGGCAGCAACGAGTATCTCTCCGCTATTTTAGCTGTGGGACAAATCATACAGGATTATGATACGTGAGTATCTAATGCAGCATTCTTGGTAGTTGCAGTGTTAAATGGTCAAATGTTGCGACCTGCATTTAAAAAAAAATATATTAAGAGATAGTGAGGTTTTTTTTGATGTTGTTAGGTTTGTTATTTTAAGGGATGAGACCACATTAATTTATGGCATGAAGTGAAGTGGAGAAATTGTTTCCCCTCTGTTATTTCTATGCATGTCACTGAGGGCTTTGCAGTAAGAAATAAATTGGTTTGTCGTATTCCTAATAGCTGTCTTAATCCAATTATCTGCGAAGGAACCACTGAACAAAGCTCTAACATGGGCATTAATGCAGCAAACCAACACACACAATCATCTTTTGTTAAAAAAAAATGTTTTTTTCCGAATGAAAGCTCGGGTTTCACTATGAAATACCAGACAACACCAATTAACATAATAATTTAAGAATACTGACAGTATGTCAGAATGTTTTTGTATCCTGCCTCTCTGAAAAAAAAGCTGCATCCTCTCTAAGCAAGAAGCCATTTTACACTAATGCTTAATTTTTCCACCAGTTCGCATCTTGTTTCTCTGTAAATGTCCTTGAATGTGTTTCTTTGTGAAACAACTAACAGGATTTCCTCTGCTGTCTAAATCCAGCTTGTTGAATTTCGATGGAGAAAAAAAAAGGTTTAACTAACGCTCCAATCTGTTGTCATGGTTTCCTCCTCAGCGACAAAATGTTTCCTGCTCTGGGATTTGGAGCCCAACTCCCACCAGACTGGAAGGTGTGTGTGTGTTTGCTGGTATTGTTGTTATTGTTGTTTGTGTGTGCATGTGTCCAAGAGACAGATATGTGAGATATATCTGTGAGAGAGAGAGAGGCGGAGAGAGCAGAAAAGAGAGAGAGAGAGAGAGGAGAGATGGGGTGTCGTTATTTACAAACTTGCATTTAAGGCGAGTCTACTGTGTGTTATCCGTGCATTTTACACATGCAAACATACAAACACACACAGATAAAATTGCAGCATAATACATGAATATTCACATGATTACGCAACTGTCAACCCATCTGTGTTGCCATGGCACTGAGCTGATGAAAAGGACAAAGGAGGGAGAGCGCTGAACAGAGAGAGAGAGAAGGTGGGAGGGAGAGTGTGGGAGAATGGACAGTATTTCTCAACAATATTTTGTAGAGTAGTAAAGGATGAATATTAAGTTGACTCTGTGTTCTTCGTCTCCTCAGGTGTCACATGAATTTGCCATCAACTTTAACCCCACTAACCCCTTCTGTTCAGGTGAGTTAGTGTGCAGTAGTAAGAGACACCATCGACGACCCTGCTGCAGCCTTCATTATACCAGTTAACACACTGGATGGATCTGCACAGCCTGACCAATACTGGATTTTTGAAGTGAATACCAATATTGATTTTTTTTTCTTTTTTCAAGAAATTGTACTTGCTTTCTAATTTAAAACAACAACATAGACAAACTGTTCAATGGGACAGGGTAAGGGTCCCCAACACATTTTATGTTGTTATATAATAGTGTCACTGATGTTAAACTGCCTCAAACATACTTTTGGCATTTCTGAACTGCAACATTCTTTAACTTACTGGCCAGTGTATGTGCAGATATCAAAAAGGTCCAATAAATCAGGCTTTATAGACACATAATATGAGCCCCTAAAGTCTACTGGGAAATTGTGTGTGATCCTGATAGAAGCAAATTTGACTTCAGCTTCTTTTTCCACAAGAGGTAAAACATTGTGCTGTGTGTCTAGGATGATAGTGTCAAGTACACACTCAAAAAAACACTTGTGTTACTGCAGCAAAAAGGTTGTCACCTGTGCTGACTGAAAGAGACTGAAACAGAATAAAAGTTAAACAAAAACACAGCAGAATATAGCAGCTTTTTCTCATAAACATGTCAACATAAGGTTGAAATACCATTCTGCATTGGACTAAATATAACACTACAGGAAAAAACCCTAAAACATTATAGAAGCTGAAGGGTTCTTCTGTTCAACAAGAATGCAGGACGTTCAGTGAAAAATAGACATGCAGTCTGCAGATCATGTGACAGCAGCAGGTGCTGCACTGCTCTACAAGTGTCTTGCTGAGTCTGTGTAAACAACACCTTCACACTTCACCTACAGCTTCTACTTAGGGCTTTTGTCTGGATTGGTGGTATGAACACCACAGCACACTATGACACCAAACAGTAGCTCCTGACAGTTCAGACCAGGCAGCGGCTTACTCACGCTGTTTAAGGGGCAAGGGCAAAAAATAAAAAAATAAAAAGGGCACCAACTGCATGCTATAGGGCACCAGCGCACAGAAAGTTGTGATGTGATACAGCTGACGTGTTTCCATAACTTTCATGACTTCAAGCAAAATTTTAAAATCTCGCAAAACAAAAAATGCAAATTAGGAGTGTTTCGAACAACTGTCTAGAGTGAATAAATGGTCATAGGATGGCAGAATAGATAATGTTACACATGGTTGTAATAAACAGTTGAAGAAGTAGATATTGCAGGCTGGAAACAAAACACGGTAGCGTTTCACTGCTGTATTCTCGGCTAAAATTGCCCTTATGTTCTTCAAATAAGATCTAGGAATACTTCGCTCTCCATGTCGCTCCACACGTACCTGTTGTTGCTATCAACTATGTTTTCACACTTTGGGGGAATATCCAGAAAGACGGCAGAAACAGCATCTTGTACTTTAGCTTACTGCTTGTCCTGGGAGTGGAACCATGAGATAAATATTCACTACCTCACAATACAATTGAAGCAGCTGTTTCCATCTTCCATTTTTGGCATTGAGTTTTTTCAACAAAGACAAAAACCATCGCAAGCAAGCGAAAAAAAAACTTTTTTGTGAAATAAGAGGGTTTTTTTTGTGTGTTTGTTTTGTTTTGTTTTTAATTTTGCTGTTTCCTGTACCATTTCCAATGCGACATTTCAAAATGCGCATCATAAATGTTTATGTAAACATGGCTAGCTTGTTGTTTAAAAGGGTGTGTTAACAACAACAAAAACAACGGTAAGGCACATTAAAGTAAACAATGCTATGGTTTCAATGCTACCAAAAAGATGTGGGTGTTAAGAGCTCAGAGGTGAGATCGATCACAAATGGACGCTCAGGATGCGTGTCGGGACACATTGCAGGGCCGAGCTCCTACATAGAGTGATGTGCTTGACACCAGGCGTCGTCAGCCTCTTTGGTGGTCTCATTTACCCTCCTCTCATGCCACCACAAGGTTGGCATGTTGTTTTAAGTGAAATCTGACTACTTTTGGATTGATTGCGATGATATTTGGCAAACACATTTACATCCATAAAACTGTGAAACATGTAAGTGATCCGCCGATATTTCCACTGTCTTTTTTTTTTCAGTTTGTCCAGTATTTACAGTTGTGGCCAAATACTTGCAAACTACAAAAATTCTTATCAGCCTCAGCTCTACTTTTTGTTTAGTGCTAATGAGCAAAAGAAAACATGCCAACATGCTCAAACACTGCTTTGTCAAAACATAGCTTCACAAAACAGCAGCATGACTGTAGGTTCTAAACTCCTCTTTAAACATGAGTGCTCATTAAACAGTTAGTGAGAAAAAATTCATACGGTAAGATTACCTCACACCATGTTTAGTCAGATTTGAACAGATTATGTAAATTGGCAACATCCTGCATCTAGCTTTGTTTAACCTCAAAGTAAGCACTTATTTCTAGTATAGTGCCTTCATATCTGTGAGTGCACCTTTTGCATTTGAGATGTGTCAGATGCAAATGAGTTTATTGACAAATGCAAATGACTTGAGTACCACCTGCCGAGAGCACAACTGTGAGACTCAGGGTGCCATTGTGTAACACATGTTTCAGCCCGACACAAGCAGGAGGTTATGCTAAATGAGAACATTCATTCTCAGCTCTCTGCTGAAGAAGACCTGTGTCAAAACGTTACGTTCTGTGTGCTTCTTCAAAAAGATGTACATCATGTTGTTATATAAAAAACATCCTCTTAAAACGCCCTTTCTTTATAAGGTTAGCAGATGAGCTGCTTCTCTACAAACTATGTAATAGAGCGTTACAGCTCATCTTTTCTTGGAAAAGCCAAGACAGCCTCCAGTGCACTTTAAGATGAAAGAAGGTTCTAGGCCAAAAAAGAAAACCTGATTTGGAGGACTGGAGTCGCAAAGTGCTTCTCTGTGTGCTATATAAAACCTTTTTATATAAAGTGCAACATGAAACCAACCAAGCAAGAAGTTGGCATCATATTTGAGAATCAAATGGTTGTTTGTTTTCATCTATAGACATAGTATTTTGAAATATCTACCATTTTTCTCATATTTTTCACTCAGAATGTGATTTTTTTAAATCAAATTTTAATTTAAATGAAGAGAGCACAACTTTTATTGAAAGCATACGTGTAATGTGAGTCTAAAATTGCTGAACAACAACAATATGTCATGACAAGCCCCTGGCCTTTTAAAAAGGGTCTCATTGGAGTCGAAAAATAAATCAGTACACACCGTTTTTTTTCATATGTGACCCACTCCCTACATCGCAGATGTCTTTTCCTCCTGTGCTCTCTGTCTGGTGTTTTGAAATTTAATTTCTTTTTCTCTCTGTGTTCCTCTGTATGTAGGTGTGGAGGGTATCGCCCAGGCCTACTCCGCCTGTCTCCCTCACATTCGTTTCTATGGCCCGACAAACTTTGCTCCAATCATCAACCATGTAGCCCGTTTTGCTGCCCAGGCACTTCAGCAAGAAAAAGCAGCGGTAGGTGACAACACCTTATTTATTTGCCTTTTTATGTTTTAAATATTCTTAATTCGAAGATGTACAATGCACAAAAGAGATGAGGCACAAGAGCTAATACAGTGTGTAAAACATATACAGGCTCTATTCCAGTTAGGAAAGCATCACCTGACATAGCTACCGTAACCATGGCTACAACAATCATGCATACAGCTGATTATAACAGTTTACTACCCCATGTTCCTGACATATAGGATACTTAGAAAACATTTATCCTATATGACCATACAAGTGTTACCACATGTTGTTCGCCTTTGCCACATTGCCCACATAGGTTTCATAAAACCCCATGCATATTTCCCAAAGAGATTTATCTACGAGATACCATGTTTCAACTAATAAAAAAGTATAAATGTTACAGAAAGTAC
>JAQLOL010000023.1:5714113-5726143 GCA_029783665.1 Naso thynnoides
TTTGAGAAGGTCCAGTTAAATAATCAGACAACCAACAATACAACCCCCCCCCCACCCCCCCCCAACTGACACACTGTTGACATGTGACCAAATATCTACTGATAACTTGTAGAGTGTCAACAGATGCACAGACGCACACACACACACATACGTACACACACAGTAAATACACAGTATGAGGGAAAGTCTTTATTTCTCTCTGCTCAACAAAACAAAGCTTCGTGTCTGAGACTGAAGCAGACAGTCCGGCATCTTTCCAGCATGACGTGACTTTGAAACAAACTAATTAACATAATTAACATGACATCAAACAAATAAAAACATTATTTTTTCAAACCTGTCACACTTTGGCATTGAGCCCAAAGAGAGAGAGAGAGAAGTGTGTCCTGCCCCGGCTCTCTCTCTCCTCTGCTGCGAGAGCTAAAAGGTGTGAGTCATGTGACAAAGTCTAAACCCGTCTCTTCCTTTGCTCCACAGCTGTCAGTCACAACAGCACAGCTTGCAGTCGCTGTGGCGTGGGTTGGGAGGGGAGGTGGGTGTAGGGGGGGCAGGATGTCGTCGGGGTAGGCAGTGCGGGATTGGTTGCTCGGCTTAAACTGTGTGAGATGTGATTGAGGGAAGGAAGGGTGGAGGTGTCATGTTTGAGTGCCACAATAGCAAAAAAATAAATAAATAAATAAACACAAACAGATGCACAGATTTAGTTCATAATAGAGTTTATATTGGTTTTACTACTTTTTACATTACTGGGTTGAACTGTGTCTGGCGACAAAGAGCAACAGTACAACTTGCAGCTATGAAAACACAGATATACAGAAAATATTAGGTGTGTGTGTTGCCAGCATATTTCTCTACTTTGATATGAACGTGTGTGGCCAGCAGGTGCGCTTCTGCAGGCTCTGTCGTGTTAGAGGTTCTCCATATTAGTGTGCGTATATGTGACCTTTAATCTCTCTGTGTTTGCATGTCCTGTGTGAGGTTACCTTTGTTGACTGTTTGCAAGCTGCTCTGAAGGCATGCAAACACACTCTAGAGGTTGTGTGTCGTGTGTGTGTGTGTGTGTGTGTGTGTGTGTGTGTCTATCTGTAGGCTCTGCTGTGCCGGGGGTACGGCAACATGATTGCATCCACGCTACCTTCGCTGTCCGAGCTGCTGTCAGAGTCGCTGCTGCCAGAATAAACCCAGAGTCCCGGTAAAACGCCGACACACACGGCGGCTGACGGCAGGTGTAAGACGCCTTGAGTGGAGCTCAGGGGAGCCGAGGAGGTCTTTGCTGTCAGGTCGGGGACTGTCTGTTGGTCTTCAGCTCCCCCTGCTCCTCCTCCTGCTCCATCCTCCTGTTCTGAACAGCACAACAAACTTTCAGACTCAGAGCTCGTAAACACAGACTTTGCTGAATCAGGCTGCTTTTTTGGGGTTTTAATAGCAGGGGCTGCTGCTTTTTGGTCTGACTGCTTTGATAACCTTCCTGTACACTACATGCTCAGCAAGTCACACACTGTCAGCATCTACCTGGTGAACTGGCAAGCATTTTGCTGGACATGGAATGAGGTAAATATTTTGTAATCCATTCCCATAATACCTTTATAAGGAAATAATAGGAAAATGTGTTTTCAGATCATTTTGCAACATCCAAGTGACCCAGACAGAAAGAAAATCAGTGTATGCAGCTTGAACTGCAGTCAGAGTGAAAACTGACATTTTAAGGAGTTACAACAGTTGCTGTATTTGATACTTCAGTAATTAACAGTGAACGCCAAACCTGACATCTGCACAGAATAAAAAACTAAAAAGGATTTATATAAGAACTCATACCTAAACTCTGCTCATTTTTTAGCTTTACCCAGTAACACCCACCATTCTTCAGTGTGACTGCTCCACGGGATTTACTGTGAATCATTAAGATCACACAAACATTTGGCTCTGAGCTTTCTGTAAACTGGTTTGTGTTTTTTTTAGGTTTCTGATGTGAGGCAAGCCTGCCTAAAAATTAAGACAATGTGGTGCAACTGAATGTTTAGGACACTGCCAAGACAGTCAGTCGTCCAATGCGCCGCACATATACACAAGCAGTACAGGAAATGTCAGAGATGCAACACTCAAAATGTGCCCACATCAGACAGACGTCGCTTCTTAAAGCTCTCAGCTGTAACCCACCCGTGTTTCTCTCTCCATTTCCTGTCGTCGTCGTCGTCGCCGTTGTTGTGATATCCACCTTCTGTTTCTTACTGCTGTCTGACGACTGGGAAGAACTTGGTGAGCAAACAAAGAGATTTTGAAGATTTAAAGCTGCTCTAACCAAGACTTGCATGTCAACAAAGTATAAAATGAGTGTTGCACAGTAGATGTGGTCACTCATAATGACAAACCCATAGAGAGCAATCACCTGAGTCTGACCAATGTGGAATTTTTGGGGCTTATACTGATACCGATATCAGAGAGCAAGAAAATTTCGATATCCGATTTATCAGCCAATGTTATCTACATATAATATCCTCTGAATGTGTTTATCAAATACTCGTGACAAATATGTTTTGAAGGCTGGATAACTAACACTTTATTGCAAACATCAGTGCACTGAACAGTTAAGACTTCACTTATTAGTTTTTAAAGAACGGACCGCACTCTACTGGACGAACTACATAAGTGCTCCGTTTTAAATCATGACTACAAACATTTTTTCAGCCTCAAAAAACAGTTAAAATGTCGGTGCATAACGCAAAACATAATCGCTGATACTGATACATCTGCGATAGGCCATTATTGACCGATTATATCGGCAAACAGATGTATTGGTCGGGCCCCAACATGGTTGTTCAGTCTTAACATATATATTGTTTTTAAAAAAAATGTGTACACTCAACTCCCGTAACTATCCCCAAATCTTTAAGTGGGTGGATATGGGCCGAAAGTTTGAGGAATACCTAAATGCAACTTGAGAGTAAAAATTTTTTAGCAGTGGGGAGATTTGGTTTCAGTCATATCAGAGGCATTGTTGGCCAAGAGTGGTGGCTGTTTGTTTTCTGAGAAGGGAAAGGAAAAAAAACCACAACAACAATAACAAAAAAACCCCAGTAACCAACTCTGCTTGGCCAACACTGAACAGCAGACAAAATTATCAGCTGGCTGGTTTGCCGGTTTCAAATTCATTCTAATATATTTCTTAGTGTCTGCAGGATGGGTAAGTACACAACTACTCACTACACGTTGGCCATGTCAACTTTAATAGGTGATAATCTGTCACTCTTGTGCTATCAGCGTGTTCTGCTATCACCAGGGAGGATCTGCATTTGCATACCTGCGTCTCTTCACAGCTCCGGCCAATAAATGAGCCTGAGACAGGTGGCTGGTCCTTTGCTCCGCCCCCGAGTGTTTAGGTGCTGCCTTCTTTTCAGGCTCTTTGCGGCTTTCGGAGGACACTTGCTTCGCTACAGCGCTGTGGACAGACAAAGTTAAGGTGGATAAACCATGATGGAGTCGTTGAAAGAAAGCAAAGAGTGAGGCTCAGGGGCAACAAGCCAGGCAAGAGCCACTGAGCGGCAGTCGACTCAACAAGTCCCTTCAGGGGAGGCCATTACATCTTTCCATCGGTGTGCTGGAAAAAGTGACACAGTTGGAAGACTAAGAAAAGCACTTGGGAAGAGAGAAATGACACTGATGAAGAATCTAAAAAGAGACCAGGAGATGAACAGAGCTCAAGAGACATGAAATCGGGTCGTGATGCAGGAAAACAGATCAAGGGACACTTAAAAAGACAAAGCACGCATGATATGAGACCAAACACAGCAGATACGAAGTGGAGCAACAGGTTTATGTAAATGGTAAATAAACTGCGTTTATCTAATACTTTTCTAGTCCTTCATCCACCTGAACCCATTACGACACAGGTGGCTTCTCCGCCAAGAGCCGACCTGCTCCTCAGGAACTCATACGTCTGCATTCACACACTGATGAACAGCCCCAAAAAAACTTCACCATGCAGACTGGAGGAGTCGGAGACCAACCCACCAACTTACTGATGAGAGGACGACATGTTCAACAGCCGAGGCACACGCAAGCAGCCCTGAGTTTTCACTTCATTAACCGCACCTGTGTGTGTGTGTGTGTGTGCGCGCGTGCACTCTGTGTTCACAGCAACTGCTTTAAATCATCACCGTAGTTACCAGCCCATGATACAGTTTCCACGACAACCCATTTTCCCTCTTCATCTGCAGACAGACCCGTCCGTCACAACGCTGTCTGTCCACAAAGACAGAGTGACAGAGAGGAACTGACAAAAATCACAGAGCCACAACCAACAACTAAAGGTACTGCGCGCGCACAGGAGTGCACACGGCGGTGCAGTGTTTGCGCTTTGATGGAAGGCGGCGTTCAGACACAACTGGGCATCGGAACGATCACCACAGGTTTGCAAATTAAGTCTCCGTTTTCCGTCATGGCAGGTTGTTTAGCTCTGAGTGCTCTGATTGGACGATCGGCTGATTGGCCACCGCAGTATGACGCTGAGCTGCATTCCTCTAGAAGTTGACTCTGCTTCAACTTCTCTGACGCATGAAGCTGCAGCTGTCACCACCTGACTACTCACATTTAAATAAATTGGAGAATGTGCAATATATTGCAGGAGGGATCAAGTAAACGCTCGTTTTTAAAAGATGAGAAACTCACCAAATGTTTAGTCAAGTCCTCTCATGTTTCAACAAGTTAAACAAAAGCTTATAACCCGGACACTGCAGTTTGTTTGTTTCCTGTGGCAGCTTAAAGAGACGTCACCGGGTAAGATGACGTTGTTTAATTTCCTGTTTCAGTGTTGGTACATGAGAGGACACCGCTCAACATTCGGTGAGTTTCCCAACTTTTAAAACAAGCACTGACTATATTATTCAACAGACTGTCAAGGCACTCTCAATGCCGCTGCACCTCAGTTGTTTTCAGCTAACGGTGACGTCAGCAATGAGCTCGCATTCTCAAGACTGCAAAGTTTGTCAAAATAATGCTATTTATCATTGTACATGATCGTAGATATCCTTATTATAAGGTTTAATGTGCAAAAAACGGAACTTCTCCTTCAAGAATGGGGATGCTATCTCCTACAAAGCTAGCTAAGCCAATAAATCAGTCAGGCTCAATACATTGATCAATATTACATTATTACAAAGGTAGATTTTTTTAAGCTACGATACTTTAAATGTAAATATAGGCCTCCGAAAAATAATATTTGGGCAGGACTATACTAGTAAGGGAGCGAACAACAGTCATGAAATAAAGCTACAGAAAAATGACACAAGTGTTAATGAGCACAACTTAACTTAAATGTCAGACTGGATGAACTCACTGACACAAAATGCAACTATAATCTGTCTAATGTGCAAAAATTTTGCTTTTCAGCTAAAATCTTCAAGATATAATCACAGATCTTTGAGCACAGCATAATGGTGGAATCACACACGTTTATGAGTCGTGTTCAAGGGGTGTGTAATGTATGCATGATGCAGTCTCAGCAGGAGCTGGAAAACAGTAGATCGGCGCCTACCTCTGCCAACACACACAAAGCTGCTTATCATACAGTACATGCAACAAGAGACTACCGCTTAGCAGCACGCACGTCTTTCAGCCGTTTACAGCGTGAGGAGCCAAAATGACCACAAAAGAGCTTCAGTGCTTACGGAGATGCAGAAACACATGATGAGAAACTCCACGGAATGTACAGTACGATAAGAGGGAAAGTGTTGCTCTGTTGGGACACAACCACACTCACAACTATGGAGACATATTTGTAGTTGGCAGCAGATTAGACACCTGGCACCTGGTAGATTCTTCCCACCAACACGTTTATCAAACAGTAACACTGTGACAGGCGCTGCTACTGGTGCTAAAATAAAAAGACACATTAATGCATCAATCATCCGGCTGAGACAGAAAATCTAGGATTTAATGATTTTTGGTTATACTGTCTGTTCTGCACGTCACAAATTAATACTGCAGCCTTTCTGCTGGGTTATTGTAACTTATGGACAAGGTTATAATCATTGTAGATTTTTCATTAGGTTTTTTTTTTTCATTTTTCAATTTCAGTTTAGTTCTACTTAGTTTTTAAAGCAAGTTTAGTTTTTATTTTTTGAAAATGCTTAGCTTTAGTTGATTTTGTTTTTGTTTTAGTGTTAGTTTTCGTCTTTACTTTTCTCCTGACTTATGTAAAAATATACATATTATGCAGATTTTGAAAGATAAATTCAATATCCACCCAAAATACCATGACAACAAAGGAAAATAAAGATATTGTCTCAGTAATTTTGTTTTATTTTAGTTCTGTAAACCTACAGTTCAGTTTTACTTCGATATCACTTTTTTGAAAAGCCTCGTTTTCATTTTTGTTTAGGTTAACGAAATAGTTTTTTCTGTTCTAGTTCTCCTTATTTCGACAGTTCTCATTAACGATATTAACTTTACTTATGGGTCCCACTCTTTGTCATTTTACAGTCTAAAAGTTGTTTAGAAAGGCTCAAAAAGGCGTAAGATTCCAAAAGTTTAGAAAAAAAAACAAAAAGGAAGGAAGGAAAGAAAGAAGAATCCGTCTCTATCAGCAGGTTGCTGTAACGACATCAACGCAATTGGTCGTTTCAGAGCCAATCAGTTGTGATCAAATAAAATCCTTGTGTTCTCTCATGGCAGGTTGTTCAGCTTTGCTCGGTCTGTTGGCCAATCGGCTGACTGGCTAATGCAGCATGACGACGGGGTTCGTTCATCCAAAGTTTGGCCATGCTTCAACTGTTCACCGACTGTTTACTGCATTTTTTTTTTTCGGTCCCCTGCAGTCTGCACCAATGCAGGCTCATCAGGCTGCCCGAATTAAAATGAAAGGGAGAACTGCTCTTTCTGGTTTGCTCTGAATTGGCTCTCACACACCTGATTCTGCCCACCCTCGCATTTCCAGCTGCCGTACATCTGCTTATCAGAAACTTACAATATCACTTATCACTCACTGAAAGCAGGGGGCGACAGATTAACATATCTAGGCAAACAACAACAGAGGGATAGTGGCTCTCATTTAAATGTGTTTATATAAACGTGGATAAAAGGATATTCTGTATTCCAGCAGTTCCTTCTTCTCCTCGTCCCTGCGCTGCTTCTCCACCAGGCACTGTTGCCGGGAGACCTCGTCCAGGAAGCTGGTCTCATCCTCGTCCAATCCTCTCACCATGTTCTCTGTCACCATGGAAACAAACATGCTCGCATCACATGGCAGTGGAGTGGTTGCATTTTTCAGAAAACAAACCTTTGCAGTTCATTTTAAACCAACACTCAAGTGACCTCAAAGAGAAAAGCAAACGACGAAATCTGCCCGAAGACGAAAAGGTTCGTGCACTTTTAACAGCTTTATTACATTTACTTCAGATTTCAGACACTCACATGGCCATATCTTTAACATGCTAAAAACTGTTTTATGAATAAGAATGATTTATTTTCAGTTAATCTCTTCATTTAAGGTTATAAAATAATGTACATAAAGACAGGTTGGGGCTTTATATGGCTGCAAATCTGCCATCTGCAAGAAAAAGAAGTAAAAAAGTTTTTTTTTTTTAAAAAAAACAAACCTTACAATTAAAAAAAAAGTATTTTTATGATTATACAAAGGAAAAGTCATTGAAATAGTATTGATAAACTAGAAACAAATAGCATCTCCATTCAAATAACACCCACACAACAGGAGCAGCACAGTCACCAGATGTTTAGTGTTTCACTGTCATTTATTAAATGCAGCCTTTGTAAAAACCAGTGTGAGAGGAACCGACAGCTGCGTAATACTTTCCTGCTCTTACAGTTCCTGCTGAATCTTTGAAGAAAATCATCCTGATCACTTTAAGTGTCAGACACTTGAATTAATACTGCTGTAAACACCACAGAGAGACAGTTCAATAAAGCAACATTAAGCACAAATCGCACTTATAGTAAACAACATTTGCACTCTAGGAAACAATCAGTTCCAAAAGGATTATGCAGTGCTGAGTATATCACTACTATGGTCATAGGCGAGCATGACATCATTAGGTTTGCCTGTTGTCAGGTACTCCTGTGAGTTATGAACGATGTCGCATTGGCACAAATATCCTGACTTTCAGTCTGAAACATAAGTCAAGTTTTAAAGATGCCTGATCCTACGTTTCCCACAATGCAATTCTTTCAGTTGAGAAAGAAGTAAGAGAGATCCATTACTTAAGCAAAAGTATCATCATGATGAAATACAAATACTTTATACAAGTCAAACATCATCATGCTGATGAATCAACGTTCAATCAGCTTTTTAATGCTGTAGCATTAAGGTAGAACTAATTTTAAAGGAAAATTCCGTAATTTTTGACACAAGGCTTCATTTTTGACCTATCCAGTCCTATTCCTGTTAACAGAGACCAATTTCAGCTCATTGCATGTAGTACAGAGTTTGAACGGCTCATAGCTTTACTGCTAGTGCTAATGCTAATGCTAGCACAAGTCAATGGTACCAGCAGTAGTCACTACCAAACTCTGAGTAAACACTCCACAGTGCACCCAAAGCCAGTCCAATATGACGACAGTCTATCGAGGCGAATTCAAGGGTTCGTGGAATAATCTTAGAAGAAGAATTTCTTTAATTTGTGACTCTGTTTGGCAACAGGAAGTAAAGAGTCTGGCAGCTTCCTGCCACAGTTGACCCTAATCAGACTCACAAATTAAAGAAATTCAGCCGTAGCTTTACTTCTACAATTACTCTACGTGACGGAGCAAGAACAGGGAGCAACATCATTATTTGATAGTTTCACAGCAATTTAAAAAATCCTGTGCTTCAATACTGTGGAGACAGACACACGTAGTACAATTTCCATTTTCTTCCTCTGCCTTTCTCCACTCACTGATCTTAAACTCTCTGGGGGCGAATGCATTGCTGAGAGCCTGAGGGCGGGGCTTCAGGGCTCTGTTGGCTGCATGTCCACATTTCACTGCCGTCGTCATTGCGGTGTTTTGCTTTGGCGTGCGTGCATCTGCAATGTGGTCAACATCTCCCCGCCTTAACACACGTTGAAAAAAATTTATGATTTTCCCCTAATTGTGCATTCTGTCTATCAGACTTGTGACAATGCTCCTTGATCTTTGATTGACATGTCATGTAGACTGATGTGACGTGCACAGACTTGATACTGTAATCCCAATTCCAATTTTTAATGTCTGTATGAGTTTAAGAGAGAACATTTTGGCTAAAAGTTGATCAAAACGTCATGAATTTTCTACGACTAAAATCATTTTCAGTTTGTTTGTTTTTCCAACTCAAACTATGAAGGATAAGAAAAACTAAAATGTGACTATAACTAATAAGCATTTTCATCTCAAGATTACGACTGAAATGTAAAATAGTTGTCAAAATGAACTCTGATGATAAAACAGTCCGTCAACATTTAGTTTGTGTTATTGTTGTTGTTTTTTTTAAAGAACATATTATTTATGATTTATTGCAGCTCAGGGACGTTCAAGCAGCAACTTGTAATTTGTGCATTAGTTTGCACTGCTGTCAATTTGAAACAATATCCTGTTTTGCAATAAAGAGGTGAAAACTGATTAATCGAAAAAAACAATCAACAGATTAATCGATTATTAAAATAATCGTTGCAGCCTTACTATCAATAGGAAGCCGACTGGGTAGTTCGAAAATGAGGCCAGAATCCCTTTCACCGATTAAATGTGCCCTGTGTTTTTTTCTTCCTTCTCTGCAAGGTAAAGAGCTGTCACACGTTAAAATTTAATTTAGAAACTGAGTGCAAGTGGACTGTTTTAGATTAATAGCACTGATGGGTAGCGCTGCCAACAAATCCTTGGAGTGACTGTTGATCTTTATATTACACAACCACTGGCTCTCTGTTTTGGTACAGCAGCAGAAGAAACAAAGTGTTGACTCAAACCTAGATGACAAACTGAGGTCAAAGTCCACCTGAAAAATAAAAGACAGACTCACTGAATTTAAACTGCTCCTCGTATTCCTCTTGTTTCTTGTCTTTCTGCTCCTGCAGTCGTTCAAAGAGGGACCGTGGGTCATACTCCTCCTCTGGGGCCTCTGAAAGGTACACAGAAAAAATATTTACACACACACACACAGCTGGATGTATTAGAGATTCGATGCACAGTAGATGTGTGTGTGTGTGTGTGTGTGTGTGTGAATGTTCGTGTTTCTCACCCTCTGGGTCATCAGGTTTCCTGACTTTCTCCCATTCCTCCTGTCTCTTCTTTCTCCTCTCATCAAGCTCAGCTTCCGACACAAACTTCCTGCTGAGGTCGACACCCGCTGCCCCTCCTCCTGCCATGACAAGTGACCTACGCACAAACAACACGCTTCTCAGTATCACATCAAGTAATTAATTTTTTACTCGAGACCGGTCACGGCTCCTCTCTGCTGGGCTCTTATGGACACTGAGGTGATAAAGTCTGTAGCAGTGATTTTCCTCGGGGGACCACGCTGAAAATTTATGGTTTTAATTGATCTTTTCTTTCTCTATGCAGTCCAGCAAAGAAATAAATCTAACCCATTAATACTCCGCTTACGACCCTGAAGTCGAAACCCCTTAAAACAAACTGCTTTTAACAACAATAACTTCATGTGACTGTTAACAATGTAACGCTATTATTCACCGATGCAAATGCTGCATGCAAACATGCTCCTAGTTCCTTTAACAGTCCAACGGGGATTTATTATGTTACCACCCAGTAATAAATGAATCTTTCTTTATATGTGGTGTTTCAGTTGTCCAAACATAACAGCACCATCAGAGCACTGTTAAATAGATAACTAGATTGGTGCAGAATGTCAGAACACAAACACATGCACAAAACAAACAAGCAATGAAACAAGATTTTTCCTGAAATTGTGATTCTTACTATCATATTACCTTACAACCAAGGTCACAATTACCCAAATCACATCCATGAATAGTCACAAACACGTCCAGGCTAAATTGCAGTGTTAGTTTGAGATTATACTAAAAGAGAGATGTAAACATAACAGCATGTAAATAAGCGCAGCAACGTGTTATTATAAATGCTCCCTATTTAAGAGGACGAACTCTACTTGTACGGTTTTGACTCCCCCTTGTGGCCATCTTTATTCATTACGCGTAATTTCATTTACAGATAATTACCGAATTTCAACAACACGAAGAAAAATCAAGGGAACCGTTACGACCGCAGTCAATTTACTACGGGAGCTGCAAGTCCGTTGACTTTAATACGAGGTAACGTTTTGCCTCGTGAAGCGAAACGTTTCGTTTGAATCGGCCGCAAAACCACCGTTGATGTTAACTTACTAACGCCGACGGTAACGTCGATAGCCGCTAAAATTAGCCTTAAAAGCCAACCACTGAGCTAACGACAGGATAAATAAACACAGCGATTGATTTGTAGTTCACTATAAGGACTCACAGGCTTCCTTTCGTTATAGTTTCGATGCTGAAACGGTAAAGCTGTTGACACGCAGATGCCCGGTGAGCTGCAATCCACCCCCCCGGGCTAGCGTTAGCTTCATTAGCATTCGAGCGAGCAGTTTTCACCGCTGTAACAGACACAACATCATGACACGCATGACGAGTAACCTTAATACTATCACAAGCGAGTACACCCAAGTCTCTGCTCACGGCTGTTTCATGTCATGCTCAGTAATTTTTCTGTAACTTGAACTTACCAAGCTCGGCTAATCTATTAGCGCTCCAGCTCGATGACGGCTTGTGTTACGGTGAAAATATTCCGTCTTGATTCTCGAGGCGCGGCTTCAGTTCCGACCCGTTCTTCGGCGGCGGGACCGACACACAATCCTTTCAATAACATTAAATTTACAACTTCAGAGCTGGCTTTTATTTTTTCAAAATAAAAATAAAGATAACACTTTATAATAACTACACACCTCAGGCGTTAGTTAAGCATTAATAAATACTGAATTCATCATTAGTTAAGCATGAATAAATACTGAATTATCATTTAGAAAGCATTGTTCCTACATGAAAAGGGTTAGGGTCAGAG
>JAQLOL010000023.1:5733337-5760922 GCA_029783665.1 Naso thynnoides
TGCATGTTAGCCGTTTTTGGGCTGTAACTTTGCTCCGGTCAAACCCGATACAGGTCGATGAGCGAAAAAAACTCTCTAGAGGTCTTCTTTGATGAGTGTCCGTTCAGAAAAAGACTCTGGGATCATTTTCTGGCTGGATTATTCCTTTAAGTAAGATTTTTAATGCAAGAGTTTTACTGGTTCATTTGGTACATTTAAACTGCGGTTTTAATGCTATCAGCCTAAATTAAAGGATCTGAATACTATACTGTTAGACAGACTGACAGCCATGGATTTACCGACATAACTCCTGTTACATTGTGTCATGTTGTCCTTTCTAGTGGAACCCTGTACTATCTCGTGATCAATAATCAAAAACCTACATTTAGAGACTCTGTTACATCTCTGTGATTAAATCAGGTGGCTAAAAATTTGAATAAGTTGGTCAGTATAGTCGCCGCGATAATAATGCACGACGACTACAGTATATCCACTTTATGACAACATTAAGACAGTTGTTATCATCCTCAGAAATAATGAGAGACCTGTCTTTTCTGTACCTGGCATACAGGTACCCTGAATCCTGCCCTGCTCACTTTAACCAGGAGCCTTTTGATGGTTGGACAGTGGTGTATTATTGAGGCTTTTGTGTTGATGCAGTATTGTTTTACTGGGCGGTCAATTGATTGTCAGCTGGAGGCCGGGGGTAGGGGGGTGGGCTTGAAATGGGTGTGTGTATGTGTATGTGTGTGCTTGTGTGTGTGTGCGTGTGTGTGTGTGTGTGTGTGTGTGTGTGCTGACGTGGACTTTCTGTGATGACATTCAGTTGGATGACTGGTGCAGCAGGGAGAGAAGAGCAAAACAGAAATAGAAACTGAAAGAGTCACAGAGAGACTGAAGGAGGATATATTAAAAAGACCCATCAAGAAAAAGCAAAAACAAACAAACAAGAAAACAACAAAAGTAAAAATTATAGACAAGGTGAAACTGTGTTGAGGAGGACTTACAAGGAAAGATTGACAGACTGAGATGGAATCAAAGAGACTGAGACAAACTTGGGACTATCAGTAACGGATCATTTGATGTGGAGTTTTTCAAACATGGACTAATCTGGGAGTCTACAAATACATACACACACACTCACACGCACATTCTCACACACATACACGCAGACACACATTCGTGCTTCCTGTTTTGGGCCCATCTTGGCAGTGGACAGGTGTCAGCATGCAGGAGTCTCCAGGTGCAATGGGTGTGGATGGCGGCTATGCCAGCAACGTTCCAGCCTTTCTCACCAAGCTGTGGACCCTCGTGGAGGATCCGGACACCAACCACCTCATCTGCTGGAGCACTGTGAGTCAAACCGTACATGATGCTGTGTCAATCCTGTCACATCACTACATATGTCTTTTCAAACCTGATAGAGCAGCAAGGATGGAGAAGATAAAGATCGGATTCTTTTACCTACATGTGTTCTGCTTAATCATAATTCTGTCCCATGTTATCAACCATGTTGTTGGAGATGCAAACAAACACGACAGGACATGACAGCAAGCCTTTAGGTACTTTTCGAGCAAAACTTCATCTCATTTATTTGAATAGTAAAGACCGAGGTGGTTGCTCAACACAGTTCAGACCTTGTGTAAATTAATTAAACATAGATTTCAAATGTTGAGAATAATTAACTGTTCTTTGTAACCATGTGTTTTAGATTAAGATTTTGTTTAAGCGGATGGGCTCATGTTTATTAACCAACTTTCAGTGTTTCACTCAGATGTGCTATTTGTATTGGCAAGCTTCATCTCATGTGAAGTATTCAACAGCTGGCAAATACATCAGTTAACATTTTTTATTTCTTATGTTATGACATGAACAAACCATGCCAAGAAAGATTTTACTTTGTGTTTCTGTGCCAATGGCTTCTATGTGACTGGACTTTTTTGTTTGTTTTTTAACAGTCCTTTGCCCTACCCACAGCACTCTTTTTCTAATATTTTTTAATGGCATGACCTGAGAGTTGTTTTTTTTTTAAGCATATGTGGAGCTCCTGTCTGCATTTTTCATTAGCTGATGGTTGCAGGTCCCTGAAATGCATCACTTCACCATGGTTACACTCCGGCACTGAAGAAAATAAAATGTATCAAAGTTAAAACCTAAAATCTTAACATAAATGACCTGTCATTTTGCACCTCCAGCATTGTGGCAGAGTGGTCACCTCCCACAATCAGCTGAATGTATATGTGAAAAAATATAAGAAAAATAGAAGAGTGAAAAAAGATTGTGAAAGATAATGGTATGATTACAGCCTGCTATTTATTATTCCAAACGGTGTTTTGTGTATTTTTCCTGAGTAATTATTTTTTTAATAGTGCATTTATTGTTATTAAAGGAGAAGAGAGTGAGAGGGACGTGTTAGGCAGTGGTGTCCTTGCAGTTTTAGGTAATGAAAATGGATCTTTTGGAAAACTCATGAAGATATTCATGAGTTCTGTCTGTTGTGTTGTCGATTAGAGGTGGAAAAATACTTTTTGGCCAGCGATGACAGGTTACGCACATTTTTCTGGGTTGTATCGCTGCCTGTTGGTTTGACGGCTCATGACCTCCTCAGTTGTGGTTTGTGTTTTCATTTGGACAGAGGTTTATTTAAAACAGTGTATGTGTGGACAGGATCCTTT
Source organism: Naso thynnoides (assembly GCA_029783665.1). Classification (NCBI taxonomy): domain Eukaryota; kingdom Metazoa; phylum Chordata; class Actinopteri; order Acanthuriformes; family Acanthuridae; genus Naso; species Naso thynnoides. Next base: position 5,735,992 of record JAQLOL010000023.1, read on the forward strand.
TGTTTATAGTAAAAAAAAAAAAAAACAGAGGATGTGTGGACTACACCTTAATCTACTACTGAAGTATTACACTTAGGCACAAATTTGAGGCAAGCCTACAACATTTCAGAGAGCTTTAGTTACTACAAGACTTTTTGCACATAATATAAAATGATGTGATGATGTATAAATGACGTTACACCAACAGTTTATACAAGTAAAACTGAAATGATTGACCTATTTATGAATTAGTCCACTGACTGAAAATTAACAACTACTTTAATCGTCTCTTATTAATGCGTAAAACATGTTATGTTCTAGCTTCTCAAATACGAGGATTGACTCATTTCCCTTATAATCATCTGAATTGTTGTACTTTATTTTTATCACCACTGAAGTTGACACTTGACAAAACAAACATTGTGAAGGTGTCGCCTTGGTCTTTGGTTCATTGTTACACAATTTCTCATTATTTTCTGGAATATTACAAGCCAAACAATACATTTTATGATGGATCTGCATTTTTTAAGTCAAGAATGAGCTTCTCCTCAACCAACTACATCAGTAAAATCCTGCTTTACCATCATAATATTCCAGTGATATATACAGCAATAGCATAACAGTCACAGAGGACATTTTCCTGCACTGAGTGATTTTACTTTCAATACTTATTTTCCTGATTTTACAAACATACTTTCACATAAATGATAGAGTGTAGTGGACAGTGTGGTATAAGTTAGATGTCTGAATTCTCCTTTCAACACTGAGTGTAATGGAGTAAAAAAAAATAGAGCGGAGTGAGGTGGAAGACAAAGACAAGAAAAGGCAGAAAGAGATCAACAGGAAAGAAGAGTGAACAGAAGATGAGGAGAAAGATGAGAGTTAAAAGACTGAGATGAAGGACACAAGTGGAGCAGACAAAGGAGGATCAAAGGTTCTTTCCTCGAAATCACTTTAGTTTGACAGTTTTTTGTTACTGAGTGGAAGTTTAAGTACTCACATACTCTTCCTCACCATGGTATTGTAAAGACCACATGTGGTTTCTTTGTGATTGTCTCTGTTTATTCTGAGGAAAGAGTTGTGCCTTAATGAAATGTGACACAAAGACAAGATTTGTTTCTAAGTTCTCCTTCCCCGAGAACACAAACACAGACAGATGCTGTCCAGTCTCATGAAATCTACACTCTATGTCAGTGTGCTGCATAGGCATAACAGTAAGCATTACTACATACAAGTAACAGCACCATCTGATCAGAAGTGTCTAAACATGACACATTTAACACCTGTTTTGGTTTGAAAGTTCCTGCTGTTAAGTTTTTATTACACACATTATTGCTTTTAGGCCTAAACAGCGTGTGGCGTAATAAGAGTGTAACACTGGGAGGCAGAGAATGACTCGACACTCACGGTGAGAGAGAGAGAGAGTTTGATTGGCTGGCAAAGCTGAAATTGGCTGCTGATGAATAGATCCTGCATTCTGGGAAAACTTCATTACATCCTTTCTAAACTCCTTTTATCATTCAGGTAACAGAAAATCACATACAGTAACAGTCTGGCAGCACGTGGTGAGCAATGTTTGGGAACATTTTAAATGGCACCTGTCTCTATAATGCATTATAACATATTATGAATATATAAAACATATTATAACGCATTATTAACACACTAACAGTGCATTGTTGGTGGTTATGGTTACAGTTATGGTCAGGGTTAGGGTTGACCCTAACCCTGACCATAACTATGACTATACAGCACTATAGGCACATTTTAAGGCATTATAAATATGATCATAATGCATTGTACACACATGCTTTCAGTAAAGTGTTACTGAATGTTTACAATGGTGATCACTGATAAACTCTGATTAACAACTGAATTGGCTATAAAACTGCTTTTTAGAATCCAAATCTGTTTTGAAGCGATATTTCACTACAAAACTATTTTCTGTGTATCAATTACTCACCCTTAGATGTCTTGAATTGAAAAATATTTCTTTTTCCTTTCAGTGTTATGTCACAGTAAACAGACTTTTTCCAAAAATGCAAGTCACTCACTCTAGCTGCTTTTGCTGGCAGTCTATGGAGATTCAGTTTCAAAACATCAAAACCATCTAAAAATGTCCATCCAAAAATCTCAAAAGCTTCGTGTGGTATAATCCAAGTCTTCTTTATCGTGACATATGCTCATTGCTTCCAAAACACTTTTATTTCAGATAGAAAGTTACTAAACTCAACATGTCTGGTGTCTGATGCATGCATTATGTTGGATTAAGTAGCTGCCCATGACACAATAAAGAAGACTTGGATTGTACCACATGAAGCTTTTATGATTTTTGGATGGATGTTTTTAGATGGTTTTAATGTTTTGAAACTGTATCTCCACAGACTGCCAGCAAAGCAGCCAGAGTGAGTGGTTCGCATTTTTGGAAAAATCTGTTTACTGTGGCATATCACTGAAAGGAAAAATAAATATTTTTCAATTCAAAACATCTAAGGGTGAGTAGCTGAAACACAGAGAACAGTTTTGTGTTGAAATATCACTTTAAAAGCACATTAGTGTCTTATGTAAAAAGTCTTTGATTATATTTGGGATGTGACATTTACAATAAATACAGAGAAACCTTATTAATACAGTATATGTGTTTTCTACTTAAATAATTTTGCACTTTCACTTCTTCTGTAGCCTTAATAGATCATAAGCTACTCATATTGTTTGTCATATTTGTCCACCAACTTCCTCACTGCAAAGCATGAGTCAAAAACACACCCACATAAAAACTTATCCTGCAGTAACCCAGCTGGAGCAATAGAAGCTGATGTAATGTGATCAAATACTTTGCTTACTTTTGCTTCTGTTTTAAGTTTCTAATCACTGCAGTTGTCTTTACTGGGAGCAAAGTGCTATATGTTCTATAGTAAATGACATTTTTCTGTATATAAAAAAAGATGATCCTAGTCATGCCCAAATTTGTAGTCTAGCACTTATATGTGTCTTAAAAATGGCAGGTTTCCACTCAGCTCTCTGCAACAACTCTTTCATCATTTTAGCAGGAGAAAATTTATTTTGGCTTCAGATGAGCTGCAGATTTCGACCGCAGCACAATATGAAAGTTAAATGAATTCATTTGATGTTTGACTGATTTTCCAGGGATAGGTTTTTATTCTTTAGGCATCTAAAGCTATATTTCAATCGCACTGAGTCATACTCATGAAAAGGAAATGCCTAGACAAGACAAAGTCTCATGCTAATTAGACATTAGAATGTGCATAACAGAAAAAAAAAACTTTGATTAGTTCCATCGTTCACAGGCTTTCTCCTCTTGTTCAGTCTCTGTACAACTTATCAGATATGATCAGAGATGCTGTTAATTAACTCTAGATTCTCAACTGTTCTTTATTTCAGACTGGGACCAGTTTCCATGTGTTTGATCAGGGACGCTTTGCCAAGGAAGTTCTTCCAAAATACTTTAAACACAATAACATGGCAAGCTTCGTTCGACAGCTCAACATGTGTGAGTACACTCCCCTCTCCTCTTCTCCTTACTTCTCTTGAATTCTCTTTTTCCTCTTTTCACATTTTCGGTATGTATCGAAACATATGTTGTGTGTGTTTGCTGTTTAGATGGTTTCCGTAAGGTTGTGAACATAGAGCAGAGCGGTCTGGTGAAGCCTGAGAGAGATGATACAGAGTTCCAACATCTTTACTTCCTCCAGGGACACGAGCACATGCTGGAGCACATCAAGAGGAAGGTACGGACAAATATGAACATAAAAATTCACAACTACACAGTGTGCAACGCAAACTGACCAGAGTGTGTCCTAAAGTAATGTGGACAGGCATTATAACACTTGTGATGTAAAGTGCACCACGGAGGAAGCGTGTGGTTGAAAATGCTGTATAAAGCTGCACTTTGTGTGTTCAGGTGTCCATAGTGAAGAGCGAGGAGACCAAAGTTCGTCAGGAGGACCTCAGTAAACTCCTGTATGAAGTTCAGCTTCTCAGAACACAACAGGACAACCTGGAGTGTCAGATGCAGGACATGAAACAGTGAGTGGAGAGATTTGGTGTGTGTGCTGTCATGACCCCACAAGCTCTCAGCTTGTCCACTTCACCCGCTGTTGATGTGTGACTGTCACTAGTGCAGCAATGGTTTCATGGAATGTGCAACACGTTTGATGAACGCAAACGAGTTCTCTTTCATTATATGATTGATAACATCTCTTATGTACACCAGGGGTAATACTGCCTTGTTGGAGAAGATCTTCCTGGTTCAATATCTCGGCTTAAAGTCACAGTAGATAACTTCTGCAAACGAGCTAGCACGCTAACATTAGCTGTAGCATGAGACTCTTTGGGAAGCAAATCTGCTGCAGTCGTTTTCTCCGGCTTGCGCTTTATTTTGTTTGTTGTCGCTCCCTCTTTCAAGTCCAGTTTGAACTGAGACAAAACAATTGCAGGGAAAGTTGCAGCAGAGTAAACTAGTCCGTGTCAGCTCAAGCTTGAGCCGACTGGCGGTGTGGCTCGCAGACACTCTGTTGTTGGCAGAGGCGAGTCAGAGCACAGTGAGCTTATCAGCTTATACCAGCATAACCTGCTGCTGAGATGTGCAGCATAGACTGGCGAATTAGAACAGATAGTACAGAGAGCATCACTGATTTTTCATTTTTCTGCAAAACTCTCTTCCCAGTGGCAAAGAAGATATCAGGGCTTAAATAAAACAGTGCTTACTGGAGACCAAATTAGCAGCAGGTGGCGTCATTTTTCAACCACTATTACACTGTTTAATCAGTGTTATATCATCATGACAAAGTGTAGCCAAAAAAGTTATCTAGTCACTTTAAAGGGCACCTTGCCGATTTTCAACCTTATCTCTATCTTTCTGAACTAGGGATATAATGTGAAACCCAACGATATATATATTTTTTTGATGTTCTCTGTGTCTCTGGGACGCAGTTTTAAAATATGCTGTTCTTGCTGAGAGCAGTGATGCCACTGTTTCCAGGAAAAACTACAAACCGCTTACCCCTCACCTTTCCCCACACACTCCAGGTGAGCCAGCGCCATGTTTTTTTCTAAAGGATTTTCTGGCTCTAGCAGACCAAAAACCCCTCGTTATTGAAAACTACCTGATATTTAACCCTAATATTAAATAAAATAAATGTTCTGATGCAATGAATAACAACCTTGGAGACCCAGCAATTGCTGTTTTTTGTTTGTTTATTTGTTTGTTTGTTTGTGATGCGATGCATCCTGGTACATGTAGGCACTGCAAGAACGGCTGTGTGAATAGGACAACCCAGAAAACTCAGCTCTCTCTGTCAATAGAGCACAAACTGAGGAATTTATTGCTTCAGTTGACTACAGTTACTATCAACATTGATTGGACATCCACATAAAAAGTGGTGGATTTTCCCCTTGACTGAGAAAACAATTATCATCATAAGTATCCTTGACCAAAGTACTCAACTTTAAGCTATTCCAGGGAAGTGACCCAGCAACCACCTCAACAGGACTGCCTTTGGTAATTGTAGTTTGTAGTGTCAAACACAACTGGATTAAGAAGCAGGAAATAAGAGCATTTCTTTAGAGAGACCTGGATTTTCTAAAGGTGAAGGTACAGGCCGATTCACTGCGCCGAAGCTTAAAAAAGGGAATTTCCTTCTTCTTTCAGACGTGAAAATTTTATTTTTTGGCTGTAACAGTTAGACACTGCTGCCATGGTCCTTTTAACTCATGTGAGCAGAATCTAAATATAATGATTGCCCCTCTAAGCTGGTTGAATGTTATTTTGTTTTTGCAATGACATTTTTTTATTATAATTTAAACAAACCGTACAAAAACAAACGTATGCCATGGCTTCATGGACCATAATGTTAACCACAACACCAAACTGATATCTCTGCAGTTAGCATACACACAATGAGCTTAAGACAGGAACGTGTCATGGGATGCATCACATGAGTGACACTGACAATATATATATATAAAAAAATCTGAAACATTTTTTACAAAGAGAAAGAAACAGAGAGGAATGAAATTAGTAATAAGGCAAAAAGTACACACATAAATAACACACACACATAGACAGAGGGAACTAGACATCTAAGTTCCTCAGGGATTTAGTGGTACCAAGTCAGGCCTTTAGAATGAGCTCATGTATATAACATTCAAAAAAGGGAAGGGTCCAGGATCCATTATTATCTGTTATTATATCTTGGGTACTAGGTTGTCTGTTATTTTGTTAACTGCAGTTTTGCAAAGCTTGTCTGAAGGACCCAGGTCCAGCACACTTTTTGCTGTTTCATAAACCTTCAAACTTACAGACCTAAAAATACAACTGGACTTCTGGGTCTTATTTGATTATCTCTGCCGCACCTGAAACAACACTCTCTCACCACCGCTGCCTGTGTGGTTTAACACGGCCCCGCTCGATCAATGGGAACTTGAAAGAGAGAGAGTATCCACAGCATGAAGGGCACAGGCGAGGGCTAAAGGTTCTAAAGGGCCCCGACAACAAATTTTTGCCCCTGGGCCCCATTAAAGTTTAATATGGCTGTGGTGGGAAAGTAATGTAAAAAAATAAATAAATAAAACCTCTCAGGTCACATAAATTTACATTTTTTTGTAAGCAAGTCTCAAGAATACATTTGATTTGACAGTTTTTGACAGTCAGATTTATCCGCTGGGTGATGACCTCGAAGTCTGTTTATCACTCTGTGATGTTAAGACTCATAACACTCAAAAACACCAAATCTTTTGTTAAAAAAATACACCCCCACTCACTGTTCCTCTTTTTTAACCGTATTTTTGTACTTTAGGGGTGAAATGTGGCCGAAGCAATTGTGCTGTCTGTTATTCATCTTGCGAAGTTGGAACAAATCACACAGTGGATGAACTGACTTTTTCTCTAGAGGCTATTGTTGCTGAAAACAGCTGCCGTTTGTCTATTGTGTGGTAGAGCTGCTTTGTGCTCAGTATTGTTTGCTAATGAGAGGAGAGAATGTTCACCTGCTCACCTGACCGACACACACATACACACCAATAACGACATTCTTAGAAAGAATGGCCAGATATGCGTGCACATGTACGGCCATGCATGCAGCATGGAGAAAGCTCTTAGAAAATGTTTCAGGGCTAACATGAATTATTATTTGTGTTCCTAAATTACTTTAAATGACCCACACATGGCAAAGTTTAAGAAGGGAATTGATGTGTACATACTGTATAATGCCACCTTAAAGGGATAGTTCACCCAAATACGGATATTCAGTCATTATCTACTCATCCTCATGCCGATTCGAGGTCAGGTTAAGTTTCTTTAGTCTGCAAAACACTGATGGAGTGTCTCAGAAAGAAGGCATAGCAGTTTCCCAAACAACTGACATAAATGGCAACAAATTTTCAAACATGCACACACAAACTCTTCTTCTAAGCAAAAGGCTACAGTGAACAGTGAGGTTAAAAACATGGCGCCAATGACTTTTTTCAAAGTAACTTGGCATGTTGCCACTTCAGGACACAAGCAGAATAAAGGCTTTTTAGGGATTTATCATGTTTTTTTATGTGTTTGAAAATTGGTCACCATTCACTTTAATTGTCTGGGGGAATACTGCGACTTCTTTCACCTGTGGAACTCCAGCAGTGTTTTGTGGACTAAAAAACTTCACCTGACCTTTAATCGGCATTAGGTTTAGTAGATAAAGACTACATTTTCATTTTTGGGTGAACTATCCCTTTAGATCTATAAAAACAAGTTTCTCTTGCTAACAAAGCCTGACAGCTCTTTAGCTACATGCTGCAAGTTTGTATGTGCGTGTGCTCAGTGACCCCATTTACATATACCTACAAACTCATCACCACTCTGTGAAAATTCCTCCTTCAAATGTAAAATATGACGCCTTTGTGATTTGTGTAGCTCAGCATATGAGTTTAAAGGGTACTGCAACTACGGTATGCAAGTCTGCTAAAACCTTACTCCAAGCATAAGCGTAGGCCCAGTGACAGCAGCGACCTGAGAGTGAAGCGTCGCAAAGCAAAGCTCGATTCTTAGACCCTTAGTAGTTCTTGCAAAGCTTCAGATTCGTAATCAGGTGGAAATGAAAACAATTTTTATCGCACAGTAAAAGTTTTGCTAAATATTATTTTGTTTTTCTACCTCCTCCCCTGTCCATCTCTCTCCTTGCAGGCAAAACGAAGTGCTGTGGCGAGAGGTGGTCTCACTGAGGCAGAACCACACACAGCAACAGAAAGTCATGAACAAGGTTCGTCTGTGTGTGTGTGTGTGTGTGTGTGTAAACTTTATGGACCTTTGGGGCTACTCCAGCTTCACTGCTCTAGTACTTTTTCTTTTGATACTTTTTGTACTTTTTGCTGGTAATGCTTTGTGTACTTTAACTCTAGATGAGGACAAATTGTTTTTACATCATACAGGTATTGATGACTTAACAAGGATCTGAACACTCCTTGGATCACCACATTTATTGAGAATGAAAATTCTTTAAAAAGTAGAGGACAAATTATTATCCATCTATTTCATTACTTCATGACCCACTTTTTACAATTGGTGGATTTGTTACTGAATTGGCTCTTGAGGCATCAGCACTTCTTTGTCGAAGTCTTTTGATCTAAGTCTAGAAACTTGAATATGTTTATAAGACTGTAAAATGTACTATATAGACTCAAAACTTTAACTGGCCGTTAGTTTTAGGATTGTTTGTACCTGTAAAATCTATGCTGCAACTCTTCGCATACAACTGCAAGTGTCAAATGTTCAAATCAAAATCTTTTTAGTATTTTTTTGTTCCAAGTGTCAGTGATACAAGATGTTATAACTGTATGATATGATGATATGCAAAAAGGTCAGACCCTCATTTCAAAGGATCACTGTGATAAAATGACACAGGGTGGGCTGTAGGTCATGCACCTTATTTCCCCGTTTCTGTTTTTATGTTTTAAAAAGGTGTGTGTGTGTGTGTGTGTGTGTGTGTGTGTGTGTGTGTGAGGAGGATGCTGATTCATGCTGTGCTTTTTCTCTCTTTGCCAGCTGATTCAGTTTCTGTTCAGCCAGATGCAGTCCAACACACCTAGCACTGTGGGACTAAAGAGAAAACTGTGAGTGCAAGTGCACACATGCACACACACACACACACACACATGCACACGCACATGCGCATACACGCACACACGCACACACGCACACACTCATACACATGCACAGAGTGGAGCAATCAACAAAAGTGAGACAAACAGGGCCACAGTGGGCCAGAGGGAAGGGCTGGCTCAGCTGACAAACTGAACAATCTAACTCAACAAGCGCTGTGAATGGAGACAAGTGCTGAATCAGTCAGTCAGACACACACACAAGCACACACACACATTGACACACAGTGAAGGCAGAGCAGAGTGCATGACCCTGCTACAGCCTGTGTGTGTAAAATGCTGGTTCAGCTTTGCTGCTGAGTGTGAACAAGGCCGACACGAGAAAGGAAAGGCACGCTGGAATACAAAAGTGCTATAGAAACGTGTATTTCAGGTTCACTGCTACCTGGCAAAGGTGCAACTTTGCCCCGTGTTTTAATGGAAGTCTTTCTCTCTGAATGTCCACCATGCGTGTTAGCTCTGACCCGCTCTCATGACTCATTTATCCCCCCACTCTCCCTCCTCAGGGCTCTGTGTGTGGCTTTAAGCTAAATGCTAACATCAGCTTTAAATGTAATTGTGAGCAAAATGCCAATGTGAACATGTTGACGTTAAGCACGTATGATGTTTACTAGCTTCACCATCATGTTAGCATGCTAATATTAGCTTATTAGCTGTAAACCCAAAGTACACTTGCAGCTTTTGGGAATTTTATTAGTTATTCAAGTTCTATACCTTTCATAGAGGCATGCAAGCTTGGCAAAAAATTGGTATTCAGACTTATTATACTTATTATTATCCTTCGTGTCACTGACGCATTGATGTGAACCAAGATACTCATCTTTAATAATGAAGTTACATGACTGTGACACACAGCCTAAGTGCTAATATGCAGCTGTAAAATATACACCAGAGCAGCTTGACTGTACATGGTTTCTTTATTTAAAATAATTTTTTTAAAAGATCATTTAAACCTATTGAAAATTATAATCTGCTAATTTAAGCATTTAAATTCGTGTGCCTTCATTACGAGGCTCAAACATGTTTTGTGGCTCCAGGCAGATTTTTTGGCAAAGAAGGGGGAAATGGACAAAACAGACCCCTGATATAGTACAAAGTAAACTGGGCAGACCTGTAAAGCTTCCACCCATAACAGTTATTCATTATTTAATTCTCTGATTACGATGCCCTGCTCTCTTTGACTGTGTACAGCTGCTATTACTCCGGATGTGAAACTGATTAAAAGCTAATGTTCCCTTCAGGCCCCTGATGTTGGACGATGGCTCTCCCAGCCCTCCTGCCTCCAAGTTCAGCCATAGCCACACAATGGAGTCCATGCATGAGCCCTTCTACATCCAGTCGGTGAGAAAATGTACAAATTACAGACTTAATGTGTTTACGCTCTTCATAACTGCTTCACAGCCCCTGAAAACCAGTAAATGTGCTTTAAATGAGTAAAATGTTGGTGAAACAAGATATGTTTTGCTGAGAACTGCTGTTTAATAAGTAAACTACCGTGCAGCTGGCCTTCCTGATTCAGCACAAATGCTGCAGTAACAGAAGTAATAAATTACATCAGCAGTTCAGGACATTTATTTGTATCTGAATTTAAAGTGGACTTACAACTTGGCATGCCCACAACCCTGTAGGAGATAAATCTCCTTTAGCCTGCCGTCATTGGTTTCTCTGTGGTTTCACCACTAGAGGGAAGCAGTGCACAGGAATTTGAAGGGCTACAGTTGTGACGCTTGTGACTGTGCATATGTTTTGTAAACATTCCTGTGCCAGATTTTTTTTTTTTTATAGTTAAACAAATATCCAAAAGCCAGTTTATATGCCAAATAATTACACCTTGTTTTATTATGCAGCCTTTGTACTGTAGATTTATATTAGCAACAACTTTATGAACTCTAAAAAAGCAGTGGGACCAGTGAGGTACATGTGAGGAGAAGAGTAACCACACTTCACAATCCTCTACTCTTCCTCCTCAGCCATCCAGTGATACTGCTTCCTGCTCTACTAGCGGGCTCACAGGAGGACCAATCATATCAGATGTTACTGACATGTCTCAGGCTAGCATGGCCCTCCAAATGCAGCCCGAGGAGACCAGGTGAGTCAGACAATTAAACACATACACTATGTCCAACTATATCCGCAAAATACATCTGTTGCAACGTCTAACAACCATTTTTTTTTTCCATAGAGTGAATGGATCACAGAATTTCTGTCATTCTGTCACGTAAACTATAAAACAAAAGTCTCAAAATCTGTGATCTATCTTGAGAAAATAAACAAGTGAACAAAACTGTACCTGTGTTATGCAACAGGTGATTAGCATTACTTTTGAGAGCCGGTATTTCACTCCGCCAGCAGGGAGAAGTGCATGATGCTTATTAAAGAGGAGCCCGTGAGTCCAGGAGTGAGAGGAGCAGCGACAGGAGGCAGTATAGGAGGAGGAGAGGCTGTAGCGTTGACCTCCTCCTGTGAGGTTTGCTCCTCAGAACCTCCGGTCCTTCCCGTCGCAATGGTCCAGTCTGTTTTGGAGGGGAGGGGCTCTGTGGCCTCGATGGTGGAGAGGAGGAGTAAGAAAAATGTCCTGGACAGGTAGGAGCTCAAGCAAGAGCACAGGTGGACCCATGCAGACAGAATGAGACTTAAATCCACATTTTAAACACACACTGACCAAACGTGCGTGTGCGTTTTATGTGTGTGCAGAGTGGAGGTTTCAGATGCTGTTGAGAATGTGGACATGAGCCTGGAGGAGCTTCAGCAGCTGCTGCTCAGGAGTCATCAGCAGAGTGCAGTGGAGGCTGGAGCCAGCACTGTAATGGATGTCAGTAGATCTTTACACACACACACTTGTAAAACACACTGACAGAAGCAACTTGTTTAGGGGGCAACTCTGCCGATTTTAAACCTCATCTCTATCCAAATTAGGGACATAATGTGAAACCCAACAACTTTTTTTTCTGTGTGTCTGGGATGCAGCTTCAAACTCTGCATTCCAGTGCTCATAGTACCTTACTATTTAGTATGCCAGAAAGACATTTAGTATGTCCCAGTACGTAGTGTGTAAAATGCAGTATGCTAGACGTACCAGGATGCTCTACTACATCCGGTCGGATTTTGCAGTGTGCAAGCCAGCATGCTTTTCTGGCCATTCTTACCCACAATCCTCTGCGCAGCTGAAAATATGTCTCATACATCATGTTGTGTCACTGAGATAAAAACAAAGCTGACACAGATGACACATGATTGACAGAATGACAGTGACAAATGACAGCACATTTAAGTGTAAGTAATATGTAACTCCTTTGTACAATTAATATACTAATATACTATTGTGCACAAAGCTAAGTGAATAAATGAGTGTAAATGGTAAGTCACATTTGAACAAATATTACCTTAGAATGCCTCAGAACAGTGGTTCCCAAAGTGGGGGCCGAGGCCCCTGTGGGTCCTGAGATACAGAGAGAGGGGCCACAAGATGCCTTCCAAAAAACAAATAAAAAATAAATAAATTCATTATTACATATTTAACTCACTATTATACAAATTCTTGTTGAATTCTTTCTCAAATCACTTTAAAATAATTTTCTGGCTGTTAGTCTGTCGTTCTTTTGTGCTGTTTTGATGCCTGTGTGGGTCTAATAGTGTGTTGCACAGTTGTGCACGATGTTGAATGCCACCTCCTGCATGGATGGGGGTCCCCAGTCTCTGGCACCTTTATTTTGGGGGTTGCAGGCTGAAAAGCTTGGGAACACCTGGCTCAGAGAGCATTCTTGCTCATCTTGTACTCGAAGTTTTTGTGCTAAGGCTACGAGTATGCATACTACATGAAACAGTATGTTCTTTGTGAGGGCAGCTGCTGTGTGTACTACAAGCAAAAAGCAAAAGTATGTGATTAGGAACACACCCATACTTTCTTGTTACAGGAAGATCTACAAACTGTTTACCCCTCGCCTTTCTCTTCACACTCTAGGCAAGCCAGTGCTTTGTTTACTTTGAGAGGACTTTCTGGCTCTGGCCGATCTAAGTCCCCTCATTACTGAAAACAACGCAATATTGAATAAAAGAAATGTTCCGATGCAATGGATAGCAACCTTGCAGACCCGTCACGCACTGTTTTTTTTGTGATGCGATGCACCCTGGTACATGTAGGCACTGCAAGAATGGCTGTGTGAGCGGGACAACCCAGAAAACTCAGCTTCCTCTGTCAATATAGCACAGACTGAGGAATTTAATGCTTCAATTGACAGTTACAGTTACCATCAACATTAATTGGACATTCACATGAAAAATGGTGGAGTTTCCCTTTAACTGCACAAACTTGAAATATGTCTCTTTTAAAAATTTGAACCTAGTCATATCCTTCAGTGCTTGTAAAACTTTTCCTTCATGCTGACTGGCCTCCCTCTCTCTCTGTCTCTCTCTCTCTCTCTTGCTGTAGCCCTTCAGTTTAAGCCTGCCTCTGACGGAGTGGAACTTCACAGAGATGGAGTCAAACCTCAAATCAGTAAGTCACATATTGTGAACTGAACAAGGCTGCAGGAAGATGGCTCCCTTCTCTTCCTTTAGTCATAATGGATCAGCTATTCCTCTGACGAATTTCTTTGATCTCATCCAAAGATGCATACATAATGCACACTTACTCATTACAGTTCTTATTAGTAACAGGTTGTAAACTCACTGACCTCACCTCATAAAGTTGATACGGTGAACATGTTGGCAAACAGTTGTCTATTTACACATCCAGCATACACTTAGCAACATTAGAGCTCATTTGGAGTTTTGCTTGTGTCCTCCTGACAAATGTAAGACAAATACTCAATCTCCCTTTAACTCTGTTTAAATGGCTAATTCTTAAATTGCTAAATGCCTCATCTGTGAGTTGCTAACTTTGTATAAATGCTGAGCAGGTAGGGCCTAATGGGTCTTCTAGGACTTTTTTTGCTGAAGGCAGGTGGCTGCTGCTGGAAATAAAGCTGATGAGAGCTGTGAGACTGAATCAAAAAAAGGAAGGTTGTGGGCCAGAACAATGTAGCTTTAACCTTTAACCTCATTCTTGTTGCACAGCTAATTTGGTATCACCTACTAGCCCACAATTCCCTTGAAAGTTATCTACTCGTGTTTCCTATCAAATGAATAATTGCATTCATATCCAAACATCACAAGATGGCTGCTGAGTCTTCACCTTTTTTAGCCATCCAGAGCAAAAATAGAACTGTGCTCTTGTTTTGTTTTGTTTTTTCAAATCAATGCAGCAATAAATTTGTTCACAGTTTTGACACGTACCTAAACAGCTTAACATTTTACCATGCAGGAGAAGTTGCAAAAATAGCAAAGGCTTTCTTTTTTTATTGAACTTTTTTGAGTGCTTCTGTAGCAGTGGATCATAACATATCAACAGCTGCTGTAAACACAGCAAAAGGCATCATCATCCATCATCCCGAGCAGCAGTTCTCCTTCTAAAAGGCAGATTTATCTCAAGGAGAGCTCATTCTTCCTCTGTTTCTGTTTGGTTTTGTTTGTGCAGCTGACAGTCAATACCAGTCCCAGTAATTAGAGGCTGCTGCAGATTTTTCCACTTTCAGTCACAGTCTGTGTGTGCCTTGTTTGCAACTGGTTCTGTTAATTGAAAACACACACTGTAGCATTTACCCAAAGACATTCTGTTCCCATCTTCAGGAGCCTCACACGACTTCTTCCTTCTTTTAGCTGATTTTTTTCTTCCTTATGTTTCCTGTTTGCAACCCCCCACCTCAATCACTCTCAAGCTGCTGTCTTCCTTTCTGTGTGAGTGGGCTATACTTTCTTTAGAGATGCCAGGCGGTGCAGAGAAGATATGAACCGCAAGAACTTTATGTGGCTCAACAGAAGCAATTAAATGCAAGACACTGCACTGGTTAAGAAGGAGTAATTTAGGATTTGCCTTAATGTGCTTTTACAGTCATAAATACTCAGAACTAGTCGTGACCATGTAGTCGAATGAGCACAACCAGAAATCGAGCACTGCACCAGGGTCAGGAGTTGAACTTGATATTGCAACATGTGTTGGCGGCTCACCCTTTTAACAAGAACCAACAGATTAAATATGCACAAAATCTTTTATTATTTGTTATGAAATTGAGGGTTAGAGGTTAAAACAATCTGCTTGTGTTGTTTTTCCTCTGCAGTACATGTTCCAGAACCAGGAAGCAGAGGCTTTTCCAGCTACCGGCTGCGAAGAACAGTGATCGAACTGTGCTACGGACGGTTCTTACTACAGTGGAAGGTAACGCACCTGTGACTGAATCTCTAAGTCTCGTAGTTAAAAATAATATTAGTAATAGAAATCATAATATGGAGCCTTAGTGGTTAGCATTGTTGCCTCGTAGCAAGACAGTCCTGGGTTCAATACCTGGCTGTGTGGACACCCAAACTAGTTAACTGGTATTTTTGCCCACAACGACAATGTCTGTATGGCATGGTGAAGACTCATGATCACAACATGTAGACGGAGAATGTTGGAGATTTTTGGATGTGTTTTATAGGCTTCAGATGGCTGTAAAGGCGTCTCCCTGTCAATAACATTAAACTTAAAAAACTGCACGTGCAGGGCGAGTATCTAGGGAAAGGCGTCTATTCTTGTCTTACATCGGAATTTTGGAAGAATCTGCTCAATTTGCAAAAAAAGTGCAGTTTACCCTCAATGCATATGGTTCATGAGTAAAGAAACAATAACATTTTCCAAGTGATCCTTCCTTCTGTCCATACCGACCATTATGTGATCCCTCCTGATCAAAGTGCAAAACAGCGTCTCAGCAACAATGATTGTAAAAGTTTAGCCAAAGCTGATATAACTTATATAGCAGTCTGACAAATCAAATCAATATCAAATTAGTATGAAAATCCATCTGTGTGTTTCGCTGGTCAATGTTTCCTCGCAGGGTCACAGCACAGAGGTTCATTTAGGGCTTTTTCATTGATATTTTCGGCTGCGCCAATTAGATCCGTGCAGCGCTAATTTGCTCTGAGTTGCGCCGACTTTGTATGCTAGACCTGCCTCCAAGCAGGTTGTGGCAACCAGTAACTATGTATACAGCATATATACATTGCATTAACACAGACATTCTTAAAATTAAGTTGTAGCCCACTAATTTATTAAGATTAAGATTCAGATTAAGATTTATTCTGTGCCTGTATTGTCTTGAATGGGCTGAAACTGTACTCTGACTGATTTTTACTGTGTCTTTGCATATTTTCATCCAAGGTTAATTTTCCTCAGCTCCATTCCTCCATGTGTAAATATGGTGATGCTTCACATGCCTCCAGACTGTCATGTCTTCTTGTTTCTTTCCCCAGGGCAAAAAGAGGCTGTTCTTCCCCTCATTATTCCACTCTGCATGAGTTTGATCCCACAGCCCTGCAAGGTTTTGGTGAATCTTACTCGTTACTTTATTTTCTTTCTTAGCATTCACATATCTACAAATGCAGCGACTAAAAAGCCTGCATCCTTATACTTCCTGGTCAGCTGACTGCCAGTGGACCTATGAGCCACCAGCTCAGTGGGTATTGCCACTGCCTGTGTGAGGAAAGACGCCGGTCTGTTTTTTCATAGTTACCCATGCAAACAGGTGTATTATGGCATAATTATATTTAAACTCCAATATTAAGCCAGCTGGATGCAGACTGTGCATTCTTGGCTCCAGCACTTTAGTCTTTGTGTGAGAGGGAGTTCCTGCTTGTGGTAGTGACTTTTTCTTCCTTCTGTATAAAGAATCTATTACGGATGTACAAATGAATATTTTTACTATTTTTTTTCCTTATTACAAAAATATTGTATTTGTATCCAAGAGAAAAACTTAAGCAAAAAAATAAGTCGCTGTAAGAAACATATTAGAGGGCAATGTAGCATACTGTATATTGCAAGTTATGTGAATTTTTTCAGTCTGTGTAAGGGTGTAGAAAATTCAAGGGCTCCTCATATACTTCAATGCATTTTAAATCATGATAATTGTGTTGAGATCAGAGGTGCATCTACCCTCCATGATATGAAAGGTTCAATGAAAGCAAAAAATATGGATTCAAGCCACTCTAAGCTTTTGAAGCGTATCATGGTAAGAGGTTTTACACACACAAGCACCCATGTTGTGAATCTTTGCACAGACCAGACATGTAGCCAGACACTTAGAGTACCTTCTCTTCTGTCCATTTAAATGTGAAGTTTAGAGGAAATATTGACAGACGGACTTCTCATTTGACAAAACCATGAACACGACTGCATTTTTGCACAAACTGTATCACTAGTTATATTTATAGTTATAACAACAGGTCATATATTTTCTGTATATATTTTCTTTTTTTGCTCTATGCATACATGTTTAAAAGAGGTACTGACATCAATAACAGGGTGATCCAAAACTCTAAAGAAAAATCTAGCCTTCGAGACAAGAGGTCTCTGAATGTTACTACTTTTTGCATGTGGAAACAAAGGCCACACTTTAATTTAAGACTTGAGTGTGCATAGAATGTAAAAACCCTGACAAAAACAGTCAAGGCAATGGGATGCTGCTTTTAATACTAAGTATGAAAAAATTTTTAAAAAAAAATAGAATGTTGCATATTGAACTGCATATGAATTCTCTGGATTATTAAAAATAATAAAATAACTAATACTGTAACTTATAATGCCATTTGATGTAAAATTTTAGTCCTCTTCACTGGTTGCAGGCAACAGTTTTAAGATTATCTTAGCGCTCAGTATTGTTCTGGGAAACTTCCCGGAGATGAGTTGAATCGTGCAATACTGTACAGAACTGTGAGAACACACAAAATTGCAATACCTGGATGACCGTAGGAATGTAGGAAACAGCAACTGTGAGAGGTGGACTGGAAGACACCATAGCAAGATGCACTGCAGAAGGACGATGTTAGCCTGAGAGGCTAAAAGCTTTGCTAGTTCTTCACACTGAGTCAGAAAAAAGCTTCAACTTGCAGTTAAGGGGATGCAAACAGCAGCAGCAGTGTCACTACTACAGCCTGCCTACCGTGACCCCTTAACACAGAAGTATAAATTCAGCTTTCCAAATGCATTTTTGCACAGGTTAGCTGTACATTTTGTCCTCTGTGTTAATCTAAAAGTCCCGCCAGCTCTGAATGGACGAGCAACTCCACATCAGAGCTGCACGCTGCTGCCGGCAAGGCGAAAAACTCAGGGCAGTTGTTGGCATTAGTTTTTTGAAAAATGGCTAAGCAATGCTTTTTCTGATGGTGTATTTTTGAGACGTGCACTACTGCTGCTACTTATTATAATTTCCTTTATCAATTTTCATTATTAACATTATAACAGCTGAATTCCTTATGCTGTAACTTTGCATCTAGATTTGGTCCAGTGTGATTCTGCATAAAGCAAAAATATAGAGCAGTTGAGGCTTTCAGAGAAGAAAAAAGTGAATTATATTATGAAAAACTATTTTGAGTAACTGAAAAAAGTGTTCATATTGCGTTGATTTAAACAAAAAACCATTGTATTGAATGGGCCGGATTAAAAAAGCTAATGCTAACTGACCCCTGCAGGTTAATATTTTTCTGACAGACCTTCCTGTCAGTGCATACTTTGAGGAGAGAGGAGGAAAAGCAAGCTGTGGCGTATGACAAGTGAAATTGCACTAAAAATCACAGTTGTATGATATTTGAGAGTATACATTACATTTTAGAAATAGCATTTATTCTTGTTCCTCATGATAATATGAGTGTTTATGATTTTTTTTCAAGGAGTTATGAATACATACCTTCAGTTGCTGTTGTGTTCTTATTTTATTCTGTTTTCCATTTTAATAATTTGCACTGGAAATGAACGGATGTGTGTTCAAATGACATTTATGCTTGTCAGGATTGCAGATAGACAAGGAAGTATTTTTGTTGACTGAGTGAAAAGATCTCTGCTGTAACAAAGCCTGAAATCCCAAAAGCACTTTTGCACTATGACCGGACAACATAACATCAGCATATAAACATATAAAACATACATATGCAAAAAAATAGACAGCAAACCCTTTTCTTGTTACAACAAAGTACACTTGCTGTCAGTGAAGGAGATCTTAGTGCTTAGATGCTTTTGAGGACCACAACCTGCTAAAAATGTGAATTGTTTTTAATGGTTTTTTGCAAAGACTAAAGTGTATTGTTAGAGAGAGTCAAAGAAACTGAACATGTATACCACCTGTGTATGAAATATTTAAGTTGTTAAAACAAATAAAAGTGAAAGAAAGCAGACTAAGGGATGTTTTTATGCCTATGTTGCATTTTTCAATTTTACAAATGCATGTCCTTGTGCAAGCAGCTGACGGTGAGCCAAAGCCACTTCACCAAACAGCAGCTGTCAAGCTTAGCAACTGTAACTTGGCACAGCAGCACAGGCACACCCACACGCTCTCGCTCCCTCGCGTATGCGGGAGACTCCCGGAACTTCCGGGAGAGTTGGGATGTCTGCAGCAGGTCTGTCGAGCTTTGTATTTCATTACATGAGCTTCATGCACGGGACTGTAGGGAGCAATTCTCAACATAACAAGAGTTTGAGAGTAGCGTCAAACATACAAGAAAAGACATGCAAGGAATGGATGAACAGTGTGCTTTTCTGCGCTAATGCAAGCCGCTAACCCTGCATGGTTAGCCTGTGTAAACGCATCATTCACCAACTAAATTTTGACAATTTATTAGTGGTCATACAAAAAAAAGCCCCATTTAGCTCCAAACACAATCACTCTGTGGAAGGTTCTAGCGTTCTGTCCAGCAGTCCCTCTACATTTTCAGGAACAAACAGAAAAAAGCTGATCATGCTGCACTAGCATCCATGAGAGCTGAGGTTGGGTTGGAGCTGGCAGTTGCATGAAATAGATAGTACAAAATAACAGACACCCACGTTAAAGCAATATTTCACCATAAAACTATTTTTTGTGTATCAGTTACTCACCCTTAGATGTCTTGAATTGAAGAAAATGGTTTTTTCCCCGTCCAGCGTTATTCCACAGTAAACAGATTTTCTCCAATAATGGGACCCACTCACTTCAGCTGCTTTTGCTGGCAGTCTAAAGTGATACAGTTTCAAAACAACAAAACCATCTACAAACATCCTTCCAAAAATCTCAAAAGCTTCATGAATTTCTTATGCAGGCGTTTGGCCGGGCAGGCAACAGGCAGCCTTGTAACGGATGTGTTGGATTTAGCAGCTTTTTAGCCGAAGTAACAGTGTTCTCCAAGTATTGAGCCTACAAGATGATAAAGAAGACTTGAATTGTACCACATGAAGCTTTTAAATTTTTTGGATGGACATTTTTAGATGATTTTGATGTTTTAAAACTGCTTCTCCAAAGACTGCCAGCAAAAGCAGCTAGAGTGAGGGATTCACATTTTTGAAAGAAAAATGTATGCCATGGAATAACGCTGGAAGGAAAAAAAAAAATTTTTTTAATTGAAAACATCTAATTGATACACAAAACCTAGTTTTGTAGTGAAATGTCGCTTTCAGAATGCTTTTCAACACTTACGTTGTTTTGTAAATTTTACCCTAATCTAGAGAAAATCAGCTAAATAAAATGCAATTGAACTACCGTTTCCATCCAAGTCTGTCTACATTGGAAATTGGTTCACTGAAATAAACAGCTAGGAGCATTTGCAGAAGAGGTTGCAAAATGCTGACCTAGTTAATTAGCTCCAGTAAAACCTCAGAAAACCTATGTCAAACAGAAAACACTATGGAAAATAGTATTTATGTTGTTTCATGTATTATTATGAGGAATATTATACTTTTCTTATTGCTTCACATGGTATGATGTTTCCATCTGCCACTATTTGTATCTCCTGAGCAAAAATTAACAGCCTCATATCCAAGCCAGTGTTTTTCAAAGTCGGGGGCCTAATTTTTGACAATAACATTTCAATGTATGTCTTTTTGGATGTTATTTGTCACTGTATATCGAAATGCATGTGTTCTTTTTCAAAGCCAATCTTTCTGTTGAAAAAAAATGACACCATAATAACACCACTCGAGCCAATCAGACTCAAGCGGCTGCTCTGGGGGACACTGATATATCAGAAAGTTGCTGTGCCCCTTAAAGCTAGCATCCTACCTCAAGCTAAAATGGAAAAATTTCTGAAAAGAAAAAAAATTACCAGACCACAGGAAGGGAGATGACTCTGCAGCAAAGGAGGTACAGACACAGTTTAAGAAATTTTGCAACAGGGGGAGTCCCCGTCAGAGGAGGGGAGCTACATGTCTGTCCTTGGCTTGGCAAAGTTTAGGAACCACTGTTCTAAGTCAAACACTTTCAGCACATCATCATGTGACAGTCTCAGCCAAGTGTAGAAATATATTTGCGATTTTTTTAGATTTATGGGTGTAAACTGAAAATGCATGAAAACTTGTGGATGGTAAAATATTTATTTTGTGTCCACCTGTTTTATAATGTTTTGGTTTGCTTTGTTCATTTCTGCCTGTTAAGGTTTACTTTGCTATCATTCTTTCATTCTTTTGATTGCTTTTTTCATTTTACTTTGCTAAATTTCTGTTACTGTAAACTAAATGTACAATAGCCTTTTCTAAGTAGTGCTGCTCAAAAAAAGCCATTTTTTTCACACGGTGACAGAGGCTCAGGTGGGATCCTCTGTAACAACCATCACACAATGTCTGGACACAAATGGATTCACAAAACATGCTTTTTATTCAGGAATGACAATTATCTTTTGTGCTCCGTGTTGTTCACGGATAACCAGCATTTATGGAAGTGCCAACGTTGACCAAGTGTCCAGTTTTAGATAGACCTCCTTAGAGTATGTTTATTATTAAATGCAAACAAAAGTATCACTTGTTTTTGACGTAAGAGAGAAAGAGACAGACAATGAAGTGCAAAGGGTTCTAAATTTTTTTTGCATGTAGATATCTTAATTGTTCCTCCTCAGTTGCCATAACATTGACTACAGAAGTCTGGATTCCAGTCACATGATTTGGAAAAAAAAAAAAGAAACTTAACTTGAAATGGCAACATTTTAAATATTCAGTTTAACTTTTCTGTAAATGTCTTTTACATGCAATTTCTGTCAAACCTTTATTTGTTGCGTTTTCTCTTATCATTATCTTTTAATTTCTACTGTATATCTGATTTCTAATGTGTTTTCTATGCATCTGTAAAGCACTCTAAATTGCTAAATGGTGCCATACAAATAAACTTGCTTTGCTTTGCCTTAAAAATTACAAATAATTCCTAGTGTGTCACAGAAAAAAAAAACAAACAAAAAAAAAAACAAGGCACATTTGATCCCTTTGATTTCAAAGGGTTGGTTCACATTTTTCTGGCTTGACTTAAACAAGTTTACAGGTTGTTCTATTTGTTCCTCCTTTAAATGTCCAAGATAAATGACAAAATTCACTTTTAAAAAAAAACAGAAAATGAGGGGAACCATGGACAGGAATGAAGATGGACGACATGTCATTGCCAAGGAAGTGTAGCCAAAACATCTTGATCGCCCCCTGCTGCTGGAACATGGGTTAAACTAAATAACGAATTAGGCAAAACTGTCTTTACCACAAATTATACTGTAGAATCCAACCTATTTTAGGGGCTTTATGTGTGCATGTAAAGCCACTCAACACACACACACACAGACGCACAGATGGGAGGCTAAGCTTCCATAAAAGTTCCATATAAGTTCTTAACTTATTTGTCTCAGGATTTAATCTGGTCTTCTTGTTTCATGCTGGTTGAGCTGCACTCGTCTCCTGTTACAAGTCTGATGTTGCTCATATTCCATTTGTGGATCCTCCAAATTGGATTTTAGCCCTTTTAACCATCCATCAACCTGAGAGGGTTCGTGGGGAAATCACACTTGCAACGATGATGTCAGAGAAAATGTTGCAGGCACGGTGGGTATGAAGTGAGGGCACAAGCATACATACTGCACATACATGAATCAGTGAACTTTTTTGTCATTGTTCTTGTGTTTAATGTTTTTCATTCTTTTGTTGTAGTTGCAGGGAGTTCAGGTCAGACCCATTTTCTGTCATTATTGCTGCTGTTTAAAAATGCTCTCTGACCTTTCATTTATCCTGGAATGATGTCATTCTTGTCTGCCTAACATTTCTGGCACGTAAATATTTAACATTGAACCTGCTCAACTGAGCTAGAGTGCCAAATATTTAAGTAGTGTGATCTGGGAAATTGCTTTCTCAGTGCTGTGTTATTTTCAGTTTGCAGTTTTAGGATTTGGGAATATCATACCTTTTTAAGTCTTGTTGTAGTGGATATCAAACATTTCATACAAGAACATCATCTTGGTTCCTAGGAAAAGGTCCAAAAATGTTCTGCAGAACTTTTTTTTCATTCTGTCTTTCTTTTTAAAGGTCAGTTTTCAGTGCTCAAGTTTTATGTCGTTCACTACTGATCAAGTAAGTGCAACAATTCTGCTAAGACTGGTGAAAAAACACTGAATGGCCACAGTGCCAAACATGCATTAGCTGATTGTTTTTTGTTTTGTTTTTTTGTTTGTTTGTTTGTTTGTTGTGTTTTTGTTTTTTGTTCACAGTACAATATATATTAACCAATATTCACACTCCTCTTCGCTCATTTTTTGTGTTGCAGAGGTAGATTTCAGTGGGTTTTCTTATTACTCATTAACAGTATGTAAAATATTATTATGAAGGCTTTCTTAATTAAAGCTAGTTTAGGATTTTGAGCCTGATGCATGCTATGATTGTCATTTCTTCTTTCTAATTTTGGATGTTTTTCTAATAAAAATCTCCGTAATCTTCATAGTGTGGCATTGTGCACTATATAAATCCCTTCCCCTTCTTTGATTGTTTTTTATTGTATCATAAGAGCATCCTAAATGAATAACTGCAGTGTCTTGTGCAAAGTGCACAAAATGAAATTCAGTATGTATGTATGTATGTATGTTTCAGCTCCACCAATAGGAAGGCAGGGCTGCAAATAAAGAGTTATTATTAGACCTTTAGAGAACATTTCTTAGCTCTCAGAAAGCGAGTTCCTCCACAAAAAAATAAATAAATAAATTGTAACATCCACGTGGGAAATGATTCTTACATCTGAAATTTTTTCTGTGTCACTGAATAACTGAGTAACTCTCTCCTGGCCTCCTTTGTCTTTCGTCTCCTCCCTAATGTTCATCCCTCCTCATCTCCCCTTTTTCTCTCCATGCTGTCTTCTGCTCTCCTCTATTCTTTACTGACAGATGCTCTTTTTATTCCTCTTGCTTCCACATTCTTCTCCACTCTGTTTTCTGTGCTCCCCATTCTTCTTCTCTGTCACTGCACTTCTCTCTTCTCCACCTCTCCTGTATCACTGCGAATCAGCCCTTATCCTCATTTTCCTTTATTTCTTCCTCTTGTATTTTTTCCTCCTGCACCTTATTTCCTCTCTTGTCTCCACCATCTTTAACTGTGCTCATTCCATTCTGCAACTCCTTTGCTCCTGAGTCACGACACAATCTCTCTTACACCCTGCACTCTTATTTTTCATTTTTTCTTCTCTTTACCTCCTCCTCCTTGTTTCTCCCTCCCTCCTCGCTGCTTCTGCATTATTCAGACTGAGTGCTATTTGGAATGGCTTGTGTTGTCCCTGAGTAACTCTCATTGCAGTCCATGGAGCATCATTCTGGAGTTTAACCCCTCCCTGCAAAACCTCCAACTGCAGCACACACACACACACACACACACACACACACACACACACACACACACGCATACACACACACACACACACACACACACACACACTCCCTTTCATGGTGTGTGCATGTGGACAGGTGTTTGCAGGTAGCT
>JAQLOL010000023.1:5761022-5776321 GCA_029783665.1 Naso thynnoides
GACATGTTGATGCAAATTAATTTAACGCCGTTAATTTTTTTAACGTGCAATTAACTCATGCACCATCAATGCATTGCAATTAGCCAATTTTTTCTTAATAAAACCCCAATCCTAATCCTGCTAGCTCACAAATGAGCAGCTGATGTTTCAGCTCAGATTGTGTTACCACCTCAGATACAACTTAATTACTTTGACTTACTTAACGTTACTCTACTCCATCGCACTTTGTTAGGTTCAGCTTCACCAACACAACAGTTAGCAAGCTAAACAATTTTAATATTTTGTTTGCTCACCAGCACATTTAATATTCCCATCCAGTAATGATGATCTCTGACCAGCATTTCTGCCCTCAGTCATTATGCAGCACATGGTTAATTTGCATAAAAAGGACTTGGATAATTTGCATATAAGCTTCTGAAGTTTCTAAACACAGAGCGCTCAATAAAATATATATCACAGTATTTTTCACTGATTTGGATTGCTGCAATAATAATAAACATACGTTTCCATAAAGCAAGCATGTTTTTTATTGTTTTAATTTTTTTTTTTAGTTTTTTAGGTTTTTTTTAGTTGCGCATTAACTATGAAAATTATGCGATTAGTTGCAATTTTAGTTGATTGACAGCACTAATTTAAATACATGAAGCATCCCAGTTTGGTTTAACTGCTCCTGCAGGAAGACAGCAACTTCCAACATGCCTTACTGGACTTTCTGCCTGAACAATCACTGACTTGAGATGCCTGCACAGTGTTGTTGACAAACTAACATTAATATCATCCTCATTTATAACAAACATCAGTATTTCCCAGTGTCTCGCACTTAGAAGGAAGAAGCCCAATCGCTGATTGACTGCAATAACAACATCATTACCCACTGTCTTATCCTATAGCAATGACTGACAGGTGAGATCCTGATCTCATAATAACAAGAACTTTACTCATGATTACAGGATAAGGTGTCTAATTGCTTTTTAAATTCAGTGAATGCAATGTGCCTCCACACAGGTGTGCAGTGATCTGTTAAGAACACTGAATGGAAATGTAACATTTACAAACAAGTTGGAATAGAAAACCTACTTTACAGTTTTCTCTGTTGCTTTGGTACATTTCTTAGATGCAAATTAAAATTCTCAGAACCACATTGCAGTACTTTTGCACATCAGAAATGCAATCTCATTCTTTTCAACAAAATGCTCTTTTTTTTTTACATTTATGCAAAGGTTTAGGTACAGTCTGTTGTTTCCTACATTATCAAGTGCTTATGTCAAGATCAAAATATACTGGTTCTCTGTTGAATAATCCCCCAAAACATTAGGACATTAATTCATTGTATAAGTCATTACATGTATGATGATTAAACCACTTGTCACAATCTGTCAATCTGTCAAGCATCTCTTTTATACATTTGTTAGACTTTTTTTAATGTCCTAAATTGATAAATTGCAGTCTAGTGAATCTCGACTCTCACTAATGAAAGGGATTGAGTGAAGTGTTCAATCAACCAATGATTAATCAGCTCCGTAAAAGCTCAGAGATGCATCTCATCAACCTTCGAAAGACGAACATAAACTGTCTATTTGAACTTTTTTCCTTTGTGCTTTGCAGTGCTGTGAAACAGTCTTGTTTGATATTCTGCATTGCAGTGACATTGTTCTGTAATCTGATGACAGACCAACAAGAAAAACGTGTATGTGAGTCCTGTCCCGTCTGTCAATCTCCAACATACAGTAATGAGTAACTTTGTACTGTTTGATAGATGCCATACAGAGAAAGTGCAGCCTTGTGCATTTTCAGTCATTGCCATGAACACCTTAACCATAATTTACATCAGAAAATACTGACACTGTTATATGAACAGCGTGACTAAGCATTTTGATGAACTTGTTTGTAAACAATGACCGAGGGACTTGTCATTATGATGGCACTGACATGTTCACTGAAATAGATATTTACTTTTGCAAGATAAACTCAAGTTTTTGTGAAGGTTGCAGGCTTTTGCAGGTAATCCACTGTGTGGTGCTTTCATGCACTGTTTCAAGAAATTCGCTTTCTGTACTGCTTTGCAAATGTTAAGGTTGATTTGAGAAATGTACCAGGGTGACTAAAAAAAACTGTAAACCTTAAAAAAATCATTTTTGCATCTGATTAGAAATTACCGTATCATTGAAAAAACACTGTGTAGCTGTTTGTTGAAAAACAGACACAGTCTTGTCTCAAAATGAAGTTGTAAATAAAACATGGCAAATGTTTGAGCAGCTTACCCTGTTGTCTTCTCTCTCTCTTCTTGCCATTGTTGTTCAAGGTTTTGATAAACAGTCCAAGTTGAAATAACACAGATATTGTAATTTCTCTCTGGTCAAAAGTTTCCTCTGATCACTCGATTGTTTCTGCTCCAACTGGTATTTCAGCGAAGAATGAGCCTCTTGGCTGTGGAGTCTCAACCACAGATTTTTATGATTTTAAAAAAGAATGGAACTGAGTTCTAGAGTTCCAAATTTGTGACATCATCACTGACAAATCTGTGTTTTTTAGACTGTCAACCAGTGTTAGTGATGACAATATTATTTTATGTAAATTTCTGTGAGGTCATACACACATTTTGCAGTGTGCATGAGTGTGTCCAAGTTGAGTCAGCTGATAAATGGTTTGTAAAACACCATAGAGCCGTGAGACAAAATTAAGACATTTTCAAATGTTTATTAAATCATTTCTTTACATTTAAATCATGTCCTGCAAAGTATCTGTAACATGTTCAGCTAATGGTTATTATTTTTAAATGACACAGTGTAACTTTGCTATAGTCATATAAAATGATACATATTAACATTTGTGCAAATCATTTACAGATTTGTCTTGATAAATATGCACAAAGATGTTGAGCTTCAAGGTAAATTCATGACTTTGGAAATAGTGATCTGGCATAAAAAAAAAACATTTCGGCTACTTTCACATCTCCCTTTCAGCCAATCTCATAAACTTGCAATATTGTGCACATGGATACATGAGTATGCTAATCTAGTGCAATATTACCTGCACACACATCTGTATGTGCAAAACATGCACAACAGGGCATCGCGCAATCTGCACCAGTACTTTATGGGCCTATGATCTTGCATATTTACATGGAAATGTTTATCGATATTGTCCCTTTTTTAAATAAATAAATATACAAAAAATCTTTTATCAGTTAATAAAATCATCTATAACAGATGGAAGCCTGGAGTGACTCACTTTGTACGTGTGTGTGTGTGTGTGTGTGTGTGTGTGTGTGTGTGTGTGCGTATGTGTGTGTGCAACTGCATGGTCAAGGACCTCTTCTCACTGAAGTGATTTACAATTTTAGAAAAACCTAAACACAAAAAATTCCTTCGATACATTGTAGCAATAGGATTTTCTTTTTTATTGAAGCTGCAATTGATAACTTCTGCTAACAAGCTACCAATGAGACTCACTGGTAGGCAACTCTACTGCAGCCATTTGTTCCAGCTCGCATTTTATTTCGTCTGTTGTCGCTCTCTTCCGTGAGTCCAGTTTGAACCGAGAAGAAAGTGTTGCAGGGAAAGTTGCAGTGGAGTAAACCGGCCCGTCTCAGCTCAAGCTTCAGGTGACTGATGGTGTCGTTTGCAGACACTCGGAAGAGGCGAGTCAGAGTGTAAGGTGCGAACTGCTAATCAGCTTGTACCGACGTCACCTGTTGCGAAGAAGCACAACATAGACCGGCCAATTAGGGCAGATGGAACGTGAGAGACGGGATTTCTACCAATCCTGGATACAGAGTCATGGGAACGTACAGAGACACTCACTTGTGACACTCTAAGTCGCCAGCTGTAGCTTTAATGGTGCGTGATTGAACTCACAAATGTTCCAGATGCAGAAATAGACATTTCACTAGCAATTAAGCTTTTAGGAGCTTTTTTGCTGCAATACAATTTAACTTGAACTTACTTACAGCAAGGTCTTTACAATACTTCATGTTAAAAGTACATTAAAGTCGATGGCTGACAACGTCTCGAACACAGATTTGTTCCTCAGCTATGCAGATACCTGGGTTGCCAGGTCAGAGCGGAGGTCGGACGTTAAGTCAACTCATCATACAATGCATGAGTTTGGGGCTCCTAAGTGGCCGCGGGGCCCTAAGCAGCTTAGTTCGCTGACAGGAAGGGCCGGCTCTGCTTACGACAAATAGCTTGTGTTAAGAAAAGACTAAATCATGCCAACTGTAGGTTGGATTGGCATGACTGTTAGTAGTTAGTAATGGTTTCAAAAGGATGAGCTCTACTGACTTTGGTGGTTCTCTGACTTTTCATCTAGTAACACCAGAAGTTCAAAGGTTTCAGTAGCTCAAAGTCCACTGGGAGGTTTTGTACATTTGCTATCCTCAGAAAATGATCTGACATTCTCCACATTTTCCCTCTGAAATTTTTTCTTACACATTCTGCCATTTAACACCTTTGTTGCTTTTCGCCATGCTTTGTATTGTATGTGTCATTATGTGTTGACTGTGTTTATGTTCTTGCTGTGACCTCTTGGCCAGGTCATCGTTGTAGATGAGAAGCTCTTTTCAGTTATTTTTCCTGGTCAACTAAAAGTCAAATTTAAAAAAGAAAGAAAAAGTTGGAAAGCTCCAAATTGTTCTCTAGCAAATCCATGAGTTAAACTTTTGTGGTTTGGAGTGAAATACCTTATGTACTTGTGGATGGATTGATTACATTTCTTGCAGATATTCTAAAACCTTGTGGATTAATTCTAAAAACTCTGATAATCATTTTAGTCCACCTCTCACACCACCATGAGTTTATGTTCTTGTTTTTTATTGAAAAATAGCAAACTTTAGCATGCTAATG
The DNA here is from genome assembly GCA_029783665.1 of Naso thynnoides. Lineage (NCBI taxonomy): Eukaryota > Metazoa > Chordata > Actinopteri > Acanthuriformes > Acanthuridae > Naso > Naso thynnoides. The sequence goes on from JAQLOL010000023.1 coordinate 5,765,867, forward strand.
CTCTAAAACAGGATGGTGGATATTTTTCCTGCTTCACATCAACATTGATAATCATGAAGATGACCAGGGTTATTTACAGTCCAGGTGAACGAGTCTTGCAAAGCAGCTGGCGGGAATAACACAAATGCAGAGTAACAATGCACACATTGACACGGTTGTGTGGGAGATGATTTGGGGTGACTCAGGCTGAGTGAACCCATACCTTTTCCATTTACATGCTGCAAGAAACTCTACAAATAGCCTACGTAATGAGCTTTTCCTCCAGGGGTTGACACAAATCTCACAGGACTTATGCATGTTTTACTGTGAACATTTGTATGTAATGCAAGCATGTTTTTTCCCCTTCAGTTCTATTATTGTTGCGACATATTTTGCCTTTAACAGACACCAGGATGTTGCAAAAAACAGGAAGAAACCAAGGCACTCCTCTGAAAAAAAAAAGAAGTTAAAACGCCTTTATTACACTGGCAGGTTCTAGAGGTAGAACATGATAACAACCATTACTTTGATGCGTTTCATCCCCTAGACTTCATCAGGAAGTTGCAAACAACTTGTGATGAAACAAATGCATACACAAAGGGTTAGCCCAGCATGTAAGCATTTGGTAATCAGTGTAAATCAGTATGAAATGCTTACACCCGTTGATGGACGCACCCTTTGCGTTTAAGTTTGTTTCATCACAAGTTGTCTGCAACTTCCTGAAGAGGGCTAGGAGCCGAAACACATTGGAGTAAGAGTGTTTAATCACTTTCTACCTCTACAACCTGCCAATGTAATAAAGGCATTTTAACTGTTTCTTAAGACGAGTGACTTGGATTCTTCCTGTTTTTGCAAGATTTGTTCATGCTCTTCACTAAAGAGCACCGTCCCTTTTTATGCTATTTCTAGTTTCAAGAAGCTCTCGTGTTCTACAGCTTTTCAGACACCAGGATGTGTCTATTGTAGCAGTTAGCCAATGCTTGAGGCGTGACTTCCTGCACCAGTCTCTTGTTCATTTTGGACTGAGCACTGCCGTTTCGTGCTGGGCAGGGCAGCAAACAGTTTGTGGGAGTGTGTGCGTGTGTGTGTGTGTGTGTGTGTGTGCGTGTGCAGCAGACAGCTGCGTGGGGTTTCATGGGGACACACAGGAGGCCTGACATGCCATCCTACAGTCAGTGTGTGAGGAGGGACAGAAAACCACAACAAAAGTTTACTTTACTTCAGTGTTACACTACATTACAACACATTTCAGAGGCAAAAATTGCACCCCGTGACAGTTGGCTGACAGTTTTAGTCACTATTTACTGTTTTAGATTACAATTTTTCATATTTGCCAGTAAAAATCACATAATTTCAAATTTTGTGATTTAGCGTTTGATGTCTTTTACTTCCTATGCTATATAAACTCTTTCAAACATCTCTTGGATAAGCTGCGAAATGTGTCTATTTTTTATGACTTTATGTGGTTCTCACATGCAAACATATGATGATTTTATACATAAGACTGCGCAATATATCAATAATGTATCGTATCATGACATGAGACAATATTGTGACAGTTTTGGGATATGGTTTTATAGTGATATGGTCTAAGTGTTGTCTTTTCCCTGTTGAAAAGGCTTCATCGCAGTAAAATGATGTGATTTTCTGAGCTTAGCAGACTGTTGTCATTGTTCTCGCGGTTACCTTTAGCCACTTATCCACATCACTAATGATTATTTATCAAAAAATGTCACTGGGTTAATATTTTGTGAAATACTCTCTCAGTATCGAGGTATTTGGTCAAAAATATTGTGATATCTACTTATTTTATCAGCTTAGTGCTTCCAGCCCTTAGAGTGCACACAAGTCCTACCTACATGATCAATAATTATCAATATCAACTGATATTAAACTTCACTATCATGGTAGGTTTTTCAGCTGTATCGCCTAGGCCTACTTATAGAATATGATGCCTTGCTATAGATTAAACTAGCCAACAGTTCAACACAGTTAAAATTAGGCCAACAATAAAAATCAACATAAGGAGCTAAAATCCAGCACAGACCAATGCAACAATGCAGCAGCAATACTACCTACTACTATTTCTACTACTACTACTACTGCTACTACTACTACCACTACTTTTGACAGGCCCTATTTTTGTTGATGACACTTTTTTGATGATTTTTTACTTGTAATGGAGCATTTTCACAGTGTTGGATTAATACTTCTACGTCAGTAAAGAATCTAAATATTCATAATATTTTTAAGGATAAGCAGTGTGTTTGCATACTAGCTTCAGCTGTGACTAAGGTTAGCTAATTAGCTTAAACACACAACTGGTTTACATTAACATTTAATCTGTTTTAACACACAACCTAACACTGAACTATAAAATCCTGTCAGGGTATCAATGCGCCACCAGGCCGCGCCACCGCGACCGTGGACGCTCTGCCTCCTTCACCGCTGCTTTTTTTTTTTTCCTCCTCTCAGCCTTCTGACGTCACCAACCTGCAATTGAACGAATGAACTAACGAACGACCGAGTCCCTACCGGAGCTACCGGGAGGCAGTCTGCGTTACAGAGCGAGTCACCGACGCCCGGTGGAGCCAAACGGAGGAAGGTCCGCTGTGTGCTGCCGCGAGAAAAGCCGTGCTGGAATCAAACGATGCTGCCCGCCGCCGCCCAGTAACTCACACACACACTCGCCACCAACGTCTGGAGAGGAAGGCAACCGTTGCCGTGATTTACCGACAGAAAAGCAGAAGAGAGACGGAGGACGGACGCACGGATAGACCAGCATCGAGACCACGCTTGAGAAACAAACAGCTGCGGTGGCGACATCGTGTCGTGTTTTGCGCCGTGGACCAAACCGAGCGGGTCGTTGATTTAAATGCTTTAACGGTGCCGTAGTCCCGGCTCGACAGAGAGAGAGAGAGGGGGAGCTGCCCAGAGAGCGAAAGAAAGAGACCGAGGGATCACAGAGGGACCGACGGCTCCGAAAAGGAGGAAATTAACCGAGAAATCCGAACAAGGATTTGCAACCAGCGTCGCTTCAACGCGCCACTTTCCTCCAAACCAGCTTTTTTGTTGCTCTTTCTGCCGTGGATCCCAGTATCCGTAACGCCATCAAGCTGTGCTCTCTAACCATGGGATGTACTCTGAGCGCTGAGGAGAGGGCGGCTCTGGACCGGAGCAAAGCCATCGAGAAAAACCTCAAGGAGGATGGTCTCACCGCGGCCAAAGATGTTAAACTGCTGCTGCTCGGTAAGAGAGTGCCCCACCGCGGGGCCTGCACAGCCTCGGCACGGTTTGGGGGGGTGGAGGGGAGGAGGAGGGGGGGGGGGTAACGGCAAGGTGTGGTGTGAATGTAGGGGTGGTGGTGCCTGGCGAGATCGTCGCTGAACGTAGTTGTGGCAATAAGATAAACCCAAAGTGACGCCCGGCACCAGCAGAAAAACTCCGGATGTGTGCCAAAATCCGACATATGCGCCCAAAGGGCGTTGATTTGCTTGATTGCACTGTCTTAAGACAAGCTGCCTCGTTACATCACCTAGATGCCACCTGCTCCCATAGGACTGTTACCATTTAAAACGTGCCAGGTGGGTAAAATGTGCCAGAATATAGGAAGTGCGCTGGAGTCAATAACATAAGAAAGCAACGGAGAGCTAATATCAAGGCAGTGTTGGTTCATTGGTTTCGGGGTTGGGTATTGATTCATTGATTCCTTGAGGGAAAGAAAGTAGCCTCCGAGTATTTAATCTATTTTGCTATAAATGACCAGATGGAGGGTGAAGGTAAAGATGGAGGGAATTAAAAAAAAAACAGAAATGCTGAAGAAGAATGGGTGCAGCCACTTTCTCCATCTTCTCATCTCCACCCTCCTGCTGCTGTTCTTAGTTTCAAGAGGCTGATTCTCCTTTCTTTCTTTCTCTCTCTCTCTCTTTCTCCCACCCCCTCCTCCTCTCTCTCACACTCTGTCTCCATCTTGCTCCCTCACACACACACACACACACACACACACACACACACACACGTACACCCTGTTTACATTGTCTTCTTGTCTCTTATCCCTCAGGGGCCGGAGAGTCAGGGAAAAGCACCATCGTCAAACAGATGAAGTAAGTCTCCAATAAGCACGGTCTAATAACCCTATAGTGTGTACGTGCATCCCTCTCTCACTCTTTTCTTTCTGCCTCTCACTCTCATGCACACAGCCTGATCTCACATCAAATCAGTGTGAAGCGGCAGCGTGATAGCACCTTGATTTTGTGTCACGTTTTTGTTTTTTTGTTTTTTTTTCCTTGAGAAAGCCTGAGTGTTGACCCTAATGTGCCCCTGACCTCAGCCCCAACTGCCCTTGTCAAAAAATCTGCCCATCCGTCAATATTTCAACCCTTGTCGAACATCTTGTGTCACTCTGTGCTGCTGAAACAATGTGTGAAATTGGGTGTGAGAGAAAAATATGCACACGCAGTGTTTCGCTACCGTGAACACCTGGAAATGTTTCAAAAAATGGGGCTATATCACATTATATTGACTGTTATTAACTGAGTTACACGCGCAGAGACTCTGCTCTGGAACTGTCTTTGCACTCATCTTCACTCGAGTCTGATAATAAAAGCAGTGAGACCGGCCGAACTGATTTGAAATTGCTGCTTTTCCTGCATTGATTAAATTGCTCACATTTGAGCTGTGGCCACGGCGATTCAAACTCACTTTCTTAATTGTATTATCACATTACGAGTTTTAGCAGCCTATTACTAAAGGGGTTTTGGACAGGGTCAGTCTTTCATTAATGTCACACAGTTGTAAGATGTAATTGCCTGAAGGGAGGATGAGTCGACTTTGGTTCCGTCCTCCACAACAGGGACTTTGCGATCTCAGGTGCAGAGGTAACTACCTGTAATACTTGAGCATTTGCTGTCCGATTCAATGCGGTGTATGCTTTTATTCCTTTTTTTTAAATGAAAAAGCTACATTAATGTCATTTGGAGGGGTTTGTTTGTCTCAACAGAAATTATTTGACAGGAAATTTAACTTTGGAGTGCAGCAATGAATTCACAAGATCTCCAACGTGTCAAATACTGACGCTTGGGGTTGTTTGGGCCCGCCACCGACCCAAAGCGTCAGTACCCGCCCCAGCTCGTCAAATACTGACGAGCTAAGAGTGAGACATAGAACTCAACTGTTTCTACAAAGTGGACCTTTAATGATGAAAACCTCCTTTTATGTAACACTATGCAAGAGCTCAAGTAATGAGTCCATTACCTCATTAGCTGATCGGCGGAGGTGTGGAAATTTCTTGATCATTAGATGCATTGCAATGCGGATGTGGGAGATTCTGCATCGATGCAGAGACACGACATTTCAAGAGTTTGCTGCCTACACAAAACAATGGAGCCACTAAATAACTTTCCAATACTAATTTAGATGAGGGAGCAAAGATAAAGTCTCAGAGTATAAAATTAACTGTGGCTGTTACCCACTAACATGTAGTCACTGCTGACAACAGCTAAGTGACCGAAAAAAGATTGCAGCGCGAGCGTAGCTGTTAGCTGGGTTAGCTTGTGCTGTTTGTGGTGCCATGATTAAGCTGTTAAGTCTTTTTAAGGAGGGTTTTTTAAGAATGCAGCGTGTTCACAGTGTCACTCGCGTTGAGCTGCTGCTGCCAACTTAGTGTCAACACACATTCAGTTTCTCCTTTATTGCAACTCTCTTTAATTTAGCAGCCAATGTTACTTTAGGCTTCCACTTTACTCTACTTTAGACCAGAGGCTCCGCCCACTTCACTGAGTGGACTTCATTGTCTTGGTCTGGCACTGTCTGCACTTTGAGCGATTCTCAGAAGGAGGGGATTAGATTTTCCAGCCCATCCTCATTGGTTTTTGCCTTTTCAAAATTTAATCTGTGCGAAGGTCATTTTGTTTCCAGAAGGCTTTTCGTCTATTTTTAAGCGTGTGTGTGGAGAGAAGTCTGGCTAAGCGAGACAACCGAAATCCACAAGCGTCCCCACCACCTGTTAAATTTCATACAGATGTTGTTATTGTGTGTTGTGATTGAGATTCAGATCCACCATGCATCGTGGAAAGAGACAAATAAACAGTTTGTGCTTTGAATCACATCACACTATCACTGTAAGTAGACAGGGGGACCTACAGCGGTGCTTCCTGCCTCTCCCTGTCGAGGACAGACGCTGTCTCCCCACAGCAGAGCTGGCACGAAGGAGCATCACTTTAAACAGACATGTCGCAGCTACTTTTCCACATATAAAGTCGACACCACATACAACCACATCACTGTTTTTGGCTCTGTAACGTGGCTTTATTGGTTGGAATGTCGGATATTTCTTGTCAGACAGCTTAGCCCCGCCCATGGCTCCCCACCCCCGGGACTCGTTGGATAAACGCCAGTTCTAACAGGATAATCAGTTTCAAAACACAATGCTGGACCAAGAGAATCAAGTCCACTCAGTGGAGTGGGCGGAGTCTCTGGTCTGGGCCCAGGCTGCAGTCACACCTCTATTGATCAGTTGTCTAGAAAATCAATCAGCAGCCATTTTCTCAATTGATTAATCATCGAGTTTGTTTCGTTTTTTTGCCCAAAAAACAGTTTTTAGCTTTTACGTGACCATTTTCACTGTTTCATAGAATTGAAAACCGAGTTTTTCGGGGGTTTTTAGTTGTTGATCGTACAAGCAAAGCATTTAAAGATGTCAGCTCAGACTTTAGGAAATTGTGACTGTCACTTCGGTTACTTTTCGTGTAACATTAATCGAGAAGTAAACAATAAGAAAACTAATAATTAGCTGCACACTAGATAATGGAGGCGCTATGTTTTGTTTCCACCCATGAGTTTCCAGTAGCTGCTGCAGCCTTTAAAACCTTCATGTAAAAAGCAGTTTGTCTTGGCTGTGTCAGTGTCTGTGAAGGCATACTTACCAACCAGGGGTCAGTCCAACATAGTGCTGCTAAAATACCATGAAATACTCCTGCAGGGACCTCATGTGTACCTGTGGTACTTAGCAGTGAGTTTAGTGACTTAATTAAACCTGTCTAATTTTTTTTTCCCTATGTTATCTCTATAATGGGTTGTAATATTCCTATTGGGACTCATCTGTGGTGCTTAGTGTAGGTTTTTTCATGCGTATGATACTTTAATAGTATTTTTTTTTAATTACCATATCACTGCAATAATCATATAATATATCTACAGGATTTAGGTCAGCTGCACACTGCCCCCCGTCATTTTATCTGTAATCCTGTGGTGACATATGGTTTTTCTTCTATCTCCTCTGCTGTGTCAGTTTACAGACAGCTGAGTGTGTTTTAGCTGACAATATGCTTCGGTTGTGGTCGTATAGTGAGGATAGTATCACATGAGGACATGATTCAGTGGCTCCAGATGAGCCCATTTCTCAGCTGTTAGTGGTCATTCCAGCTGCACGGCACATTCTGCACACTTAGTGACCAATGCTCCCAGTGGGTACATTGAATATATGTAGGCAATAACCTTAAGTGCAGCTGAATTCATTAAATGCATTGGACTGTTGTAAATCATACATTTATTTGACTTAGAGTGATGCAAATAAATGTTAATAGGTGACTGTGATCCATATAGTTGTCAGCCTATTATGCAAATGTTACAGATGTCATAGGAGGTGGACCATAAGGTTAAGGCAGTTCTTCTTTACAGTCATCGCCAGTGACACACATTATGGGGACTGTTTTGACAGAGGGGAGCCTGTTTCCTCTCAGCTGGTCCGCACCACGCTTACTTCTTTCAGTCGTTCCAGTCATGCCACCTCTCATTTTTTTTCTGTCGTCTGAATTCAGTCTACAAGCTATTTGTGCTTATGCATATGCATGAGTTGGTGAACAGCATTTGGCAGAAAACATTGTTAATTGTTCCAAGGTATTATTTAAAGAATGCTTCTCAGGGGCCCTCTTATCTCCAGATAAAGAGCAACGTGATACACTGCGCCCCGACAAGATCTGTTCTTGATTCAGCGTATTGATCATGGGTTATTTGTTTTGACCAGGTCAGATGCTTTGCACTGGTCAGGCATAGTGCCAAGTCACTATATTTGAAACCAAAATGTATATTTAGGAGGATACACTAGTGTTTGTATATCTACAAATAAGGGCATCTGATGTTAAAGTGAAGCTGCTTTTCAAGTGGTGGCCAGCGCCCTGCGAGGGAAGCCTTTACGTTCCTGTTCAGAGACGCTCTGCTATTTCCGGAACCGCATCAGAGGAGTGGAAAGCCCTTGCTGCATTTTCTTTAAAGTGCTTTGAACATCTGGGGCGTGCTCAAGTGACCAATTGTGCGTGTTTGTGTAGATGTGTATGTTTGTGTGTATGTGTGCTGTCTTCAGGCAGGAGTGAGACAGAGATGAGTTGATTAGATTTAGATTCTTTGGTGTGAATATGGAGCTGCGCATGTGATCCCAGGAAGTGGAAATAAGGAGTCTATTACCACTTTGTTCTGTACAGTGGAAAAATGTTGTAACTGTGCTCATTTGAAACACTGTGAGTTTTGAGTCTATTCTTTACATTCTGTGTGCACTTACCAGTACATGCTGTATCTTCCCAAACTTCCCTGTCAAAGCAACGATCATTGGTTTCTGAGAACAATGAGTTACAATAAGTCATTACAAAGCACTGATCATATCTCTGTCGGGAGCACAGGTGCACTAAGGTGTCTGTGTGTTTGAGAGAGAGCGAGCAAAGGGTAGACGTTGGACTGAGAGTGGGTTACAGCTGTGAATGGATGAGTGAGGTTATAAAGGTGCGAAGGTAATGCACGAGCGGGAATGTAGAAATACACGTGTCAGAAGAGGGGAAGGAATGACAAGGGAAAGGAGAGGAAAATCTAAAGGAAAACTGATTTGCTGAAACATGTGAGTGATTGGATTGTGTGTGTTTCTGTATACAAATGTACACGATCAGTGTGTTTAGTATTTGGGCCAGCAAGCCCAAGGGACTGGGTCATGTGTGAACAACATCTCTGTCTCATGCATAGAGCAGTGTGCACGTTTGTGATCCCATCTGTTTATGGCGTGTGTGTGTGTGTGTGTATGCATTAAGACGTGTGCAAAGGTCGTCTTGCTGCCTTGCTGGCCAACTGACCTCCCCAGCAGTGCTCACTCTGTGTGTGTGTATGTGTGTGTGTGTGTGTGTGTAAGAGAGAGGGAAATATGCAGTAATATTTTCATATAATTGAGAAGAACAGAGGAGCCCACCGCCTGACGCACCCACTGAAAAAATGGTGGAAGAGATTGAAGGGGGGTGGGGGTGGGGGGGTGGTAAATGTCCTTTTCCAATTATGTGTGAGTTGTTTCCTCTCTGCCCTTAAAGGATCCATTTCAGTGGGTGGGTCTGGCGGGGCAAACTCCAGAGATGTGTGTAACTGTGCCAGGGAAGAAACGAATGACTCCTAGTTAACATGCCAGAAGACATAATTTGGCTTTTAAATTTTTTTTTACATTTATCTCCGAGGGATGTAATAGCTGGCTTGATTTGTTACTAAACAAGCAATTAAACACACAAACTAAGAAAACAAATAATGCAGTTGTTTAAATAACATCCACTCATAGTGAAAAAACAATGAAAAAGGTTTGATGGAAAACTCACGTCTTACTAATTACCTTTTGTGAGGCGTGTGTAAAAGCTTGTGGTGTTAATTAACGGTCCAATGTGAGGATTTAGTGGCATCTAGGGATCAAGTTGCAGAAAATCCCCGACTGAGGCCACATTTAGACGAGAGCAGCCCTACAAAAACATGAAAAAATATGTCCACGTTTACATGAACAACTGAAAGCGCCGTGGAGCTACTGAAGCTAACTTCCTGTTGCTGCTAAGCCCTAAAGCCACAAATAAAAGAAATTTAGCCGTAGTTTGACTTGTACAGTTATGCTACGAACACTCGAATTTGCCTCAATAGACTGTTGCTATATTCGACCTGCTTTCGGTGCATTGTGGAGTGTTTGATCTTGGTTTGGTAGCGGCTAGAGCGGAATGCGTTGGCTCGCACTAGCATTAGTATTAGTGTCATCACCACATTCACAGGCACTTCGCTTGCCAGTTTGCACAACTTGAAAGAAGCTTGTGGTTTCAAAAGACTGCACTCTGGCACCCGGTTTCAAACGTTTGCAGTTTCAGGGGCACCAGCACACTGTGGTCATGCAAAAGGAAGGAACCGCAACAAAAGTTAACTGTTTGGGTGTTTGTGCACAGACAATGAAAAGTGTGAAAGGTCCTCTTTAAAACCAGGACGTGCTACCTCTGTACATAACAATATGAAAAAAAGATTCTGAGGTAACGAAAACACAATTTTTTTTTTTTAGGTGATTTTTTTTTTAAAGGTATTTTACAAAAAGATCCCCTTAAATTCTTCACACTGGACCTTTAACTAAACTCTAAGAAAGCTAACATATGGGTGTAACGGTACATCAATGTGTTGATGCATCAATTTATACTCCTGTGATCAAAC
>JAQLOL010000023.1:5776421-5786734 GCA_029783665.1 Naso thynnoides
CATCAATTTATACTCCTGTGATCAAACTACAGTCACAGGTAAACTTGTATCAATACGAAATCATTTTTCAAAGCAAAAATGGATCGTAGTAATACTAAGAATTTGTGCCTTGTAGTTCGTCAGTCATTATGTGGATGTGTTTTTCGCAATTATTATGGTACTTAGTTGTGAACATTACTCCACTTCATTTTTTTGACGTTCTGGAAATGCATATTGTGTCAGCAGAAGATAATGGCGAATCATGGCAGGGAAGCATCAGGAGAGTGAGAGATTTTTAGTCGTCCTTTGCTGCCCACACAGATTGAATAGACGACTTGCACTGAATGTTTGTGCTGTTCAGTGTGTCAGAGCTTTTCCAGTGTTTTACCTCTTTACCACTGCATAGAAAAAGGAATTTTCTTGTTCTCTATTTTTGACAGAAGGAAAATGTTACTATATCGATTTCTAGTCATTAAATCGTATCATATCACTCTAAATAAGCCCATATTGTTCTTGTATAGTATCACTAGCTGTGTGTCGTAGTACGCATAGTATCATTGTTAAAACAAATTGTAATACTCCTTCTAACACAGTCTAACCTAGCCAGGTTTTTAGTGCGCTGCCTTTAGCTTTGTTCTCTCTAACTGATGGCCTAGTTGAAAGTTAGAATTTCAGTTTCCATTTAAGTGCGGAAACTGAGCTTTCTCACATTATGTTTGATAGCTTGATTCCTAGAAATTTAGTTAGGTAGTTATTAATTATGTGTAATTGTTGGCATACAGTTTACAGGGAAGCAGAAGGGACTTTTTTAAACTTGTCTCCTTTGATCTCTTTAATGGGACTAAAATTAGCCTCAAATTAACTGATGGTCTTACATCCCGTAGTCATGTTTACATTGAGCATGTTCCAAAACTACATATTCAGCCCCGCAGCTGCAGGAAGTGCTTTGTAAAAGTGAGCAGAGTCAGTCTTCCTGACTCTTCCAGGCCTCCTCATAGCCAGAGAAGTTGTACCATGACTTCTCTTCATACCCGATTACATCTGCAGGTCATATCTCTTTCAATCATTAACAGTCTACAGCCCATATAAAACTGCATAAACTGTGTGTGTGTGTGTGTGGGTGGTGGTGGTGGGGTTGCTGTGTCTTTGTTGATATGACAGCTGAAGGATTCGATCGAACCCGGGCCGCTGTAGTGACGAGGACACGCCCTCTGTACATTGGGAGCCCGCTCCACCAGCTGAGCGACCGGGGCATCCCAACCTGAGCAAATCTTTAACTGTGTTCAAAGTTATTGTGTGTTTTCTTTTGTTACACATTAGAAAAAAGCATGCACATCCAGAAGGTTAGACGCTGGTGCTGGAGCAAAGAGCAAGGCACAAGAGGAAAGATGGAGTGTACAAAATAAATCTGATTTTAAGACGTCAAATTAATTATCACCATCAGGTGACGTTCTGGGCAGCAAGTTCTTTTCCAGACACGGGTGAGAGGAGGTTAACCTTAACCCTTTTTCTATCGCGTTTTATTTTGTTGCCTGTTGCTAACTTTTGAAGTAACAACAAGTCAAGAGTGAGGAAGGAAATCAGTGAACGTAACTAAACATAGCGTGAATTAAACTAGTCTGTTATCATTTTTGCTTGAGTTAGACAGTTTTTTATTTGCAAAGGTAACTTTTTTTACAATGAAATGTACAGATTTCATGATCTCGTGTTACTTCACAATGTCATCAAGCTACTTCTTTTGTTTACCTTGATAGTGTGAGAGACCTCAGGTGGCAGAAACTATAAAATGTGCACTGAAATCTTATTGTGTCAGATGGAAAGATGTTTCTAATATTTGTCCACCTTTTAAGATCAAAGGGCAGCTGATTATTTCTCTTTATCAGCTGTCATCAGTATTTGCTCGTTATTATTTCACAGCTGTTGCAAACGTTTGTCCACATGGATCAGTATTTTCAAGTAGGGCCGCAACTGACGATTATTTTCATTATCAATTAATCTGCCGATGATTTCTACGATGAATCATTTATTCTATTAAATGTCAGAAAAGTACTAAAAGTGCTCATCTCAATTTCCCAGAGCCAAATGTGACGTCCTCACGTTGCTTTTTTTGTCCAGACAGCAGCCCAAACACACAGACTCCTCATTTTTTATCAGAAATGACACAGAAAAACAGCAGATCATTACATTTGAGACGCTAAACCAGCAGTTCATTTCACTTTATTTGAAAAATGACTGACACTGTTAATCGATTATCAAGAAAGCTGGCCATTAATTTTCAATCAGTCGATATTTTGATTAACATTGCAGCTCTACTGTCAAGTAAAAAACCCTTTTGCTCTGATCACGATGCCTTTTTGTTCAGACTGATTTTATTCTCTGGATTATTGAGAGAATTTTGCACTTGACACTTGAGATGACATTTCTAAAGCTTTCACAGGCAGCCATCCACGTCAGTGAATATACACTGAAAATAAACCAACCTTAATTTTGATTAGAGTCTGGTGGTGTTGGAAAAATTGGTTCCTCTGCTCTGTTAATAGGATTTGAGCAGAGAACATCAAACTCATTCAGTCAGCCGGTCAGTCGTGTGTAGAATATACTGAGCTTCTCACTCTGTCTCTCTCCGTTTCTTCATCTCTGGCTCTCCACAATGTTATTTGTGTGTTTGTGCCACCCTGACATGATTGGAGGCGACTGGCCGAAGGGAGAACAAACGCTGCCCGTCCCTCCGGCTGCACTGCTTCCCACAGGCTGTTCCCACCGTGTGAGAGTGAGAGTGAGTGTGTGTGGTTTCTGTAGAGCAGGAGATAATTAGGTTTAAGCCTCAGAAGAGGAGAATAAAAGGGGGAAGGGAAAGGAAGGAAGATGGAGATTTAAAAAAAAGGTGGTGTTTTGTGCAGAAAGGCAGAGAGGGAGAGGTTGAGAGTGGGGGTTTGTAGATGGAGGGACACAGAGAGGGAGTTTTAATGAAGGAAAGTAAATGCTTAGTGCAATGAAAAGAAATGGAAAAAAAAGAGAGGGAGAGAGGAGCAGTCGGCAAGTGAGTATAGAAAAGACTGAACTTGATAAAGTGGTGGAGGTAAGGATGAAGAGAGGAGTGATAAAGAATGAAGTGAGGGATGAAGAGTGAAGCAAGACAAGTCAGACACCCAGCAGAGGCAACCAGGCAGGAAAATTCAATTGATGCGAGACTGTGAAAAGAAAGAGGAGAGGAGAGAAGAGGGTAAAGGGAGGATGAGTGTGAATGAGGTTGGGGAGGTAAGAGGAGGGAAGTGAAGCCATTTTGAGCAAGTGAAGAGAGAAACTGGCAAGTGAGAGACCATATTCTCACTTATTAGGCAAGCTGGGGGAAGTGAACAAAGGGAGACGAGGACAGGCTTGTCAAGGACAGTGTCAAAGAGTTCTCCTCTCCTGGACTCCGCTCTCCTTGATAATTATTAGCCTCCTTTTCCTGGGATGGTGCGACACAAGGAGAGAACATCGAGAGCAAACAGAAGGGGAGGAGGAGAGGGGAGGAGGAGAGGGGAGGAGGAGAGGGGACTCATGTTGGCACCAACTCAAGTCTTGCATGAAGAGACAGTCTATAACTGGTCATCTAAAACAGTCCGTCAGCCAGATAGTCACCCTTCATTGGTTAAATATAGCCGTGGGCGTGCTCATCACCCAAATGATTTGATTGGCTGCGCCAGTGAGCTGTGAAATAACAGCAAGGCAGCATCTCATGATAGCTGTGTTTGCATGTGCACATGTGCTCGGGAGCACGTCCCAGCATTCTTTGATAGCAGTGTGTGTATTTAGCGTTTGAATTCTATGCATTTTGTAAATAGGCAGACAAACAAAACTTTAGCCAAGCAAACCTGCTCAGACTCTAAAATACACACTACACCAAATGAGGAAACTCTCACTCCTCTCACTTACACCATTATTTCAACACCGTACACATTTCTACACCACAGTTTTTTCAGTCTTTATCTATCTCTGAGAACTTACACACAGCTTTGCACAATGAAAGTCTGCTGACAGTTGGGTGCTTTTAGGGAATCTGTCCAACGTGTTGCCACTAAAAGCCATACTGGTGACATTTAACGTTTTGAGGTGTTAAAGGTCATCAGTGCCCCTTTAAGAGATGACACATCATGACAAACTCAATGTTTAGAGATATCATTGATAATCACAATCACAAGCCAGTTTCAAAAGTCTGATAAAACTTTGTTCTTGTTAATGTAACAAGAGTGTTCTGGTGTAGACTGTGTTGTGGATTTATAGGCTCGTAGGCTGAACCACTGCAGTGCAGTACCATCACTACATTACTGATGTGACAGAAACTGAAAATCTGATAAGAGTGTTTCTTATCAGATAGCTGGTTTGCCAGTTAACGACACTATATGCAGTGAGAACAGGTCCAACACGTACAATCGACAGTAGTTGTTTGCTCGAACAACAACTAAAAATGTAAATTGCACAGATCGATTTTGTAGCTAAATCTACATCCATTTTGTAAGGCGGATGACTCAAGAAAACCAACTACAGTCAGCTGTAATCTGTTTGCTGTAGGATGTTCTAACAACTTTCTTACACCATTTAAACATTTTATTCTGTCAGCCATAGATGTAAATTAAATTGTGACATGCAGGCATGAGTCAAAAGTTGTGGCCTCCACCCAGTGTCTTGATCAGGAAACAGGAAAACCATCAGATGACTAATATCAGATGGTATCAGCTGATCTTTGTATGTTTACAAAGGTGATTTGTGTTAGTACTAAAAAACCCCTTATTCTGTCCTAGCAATGAAATTATCAAAATTGCAATGCATAAAAAACAAAATATCTTAAAATTAAAATTTTCCAACCAGACACCATCAGCTTATCAACCAGCGATTGCCGATAAATTTGGGCAGAGGTGTTCCAGCATGTGCAATGGGACGTCACCACTGTTTATACACCAGTGTTAAATCATGTACAGTGTTTTTTTTCTCTCACTAGACAGTTGCTTAATGCCTGCACTCTTAGTCATGTAGTCATGGCTTATAATTATCATATTCTCAGCTCCTCAGCACAACTGGCGGAGCTGCACTGCTCATCAACATGCGCACAGTGTCACGCTCCACGGGCGGTCTGCCGGCATTTCTTTGCACTGGTCAGTTCTGCTCCTCCTTGACTCCTTCCTAAACAGAGTTTAAAAAAGAAAAAAAAGCACACACACGGACTGCCCGTTCCTATTTTTAAGGTTTACATTTAAGTTATTTATTGGACTAAATATTCAAGGGGGTGAACCATTAATTTAGCAACATAAAATGTTAACAAACCAACCCATCACCTATAGTCGATATATGCGTCCAGTAACCCAACCCTAATCTGACCCTCAGGTGGTCACAGCTCTGCAGATCTACAGCTGTCCAGATTTCACAAATAAAAAAAAATTGAGTTGAGGGGCTTCACAGGCCGAACAGCGAACAACTTCCTCTGTCCTCAGACCCTTGAGTCAGGACAGGAAACAACTTCCACTTAAGGGTAAAATAGAAGAAACTTTTAGGAAGAACACCCCACTCTGTCTCTTCCTTCAGAGGGCTTTATTGTTGTAAATCAGTACTGTTTTTCACTCCTTTGGACCTCAAGGTATTCGTATGAGTTCACCCTCTCCCTGAATAACAAGGAGGACAGGGCGCCTCCTGTTCGTCTGCTGTTCCTCCACAAGCTCATTGGTTATACTGATATTGAGCTTCAGGTGATTTGTTGCACCATGTGACGGAGCTCTCTGTCTGACCTCTGAACTGTGTAAAAATAGTGAAAAAAGTGAGGACAGCATGTTTCTTGCGGCAAATTATTCGCTGGAATAATACATGTCAGTGTAGCACTAACTTTCATTTTGCCGAGAAATGAAAACAACTTATACCTTTTTATTAAATTCCTTTCAGGTCTTCACCTCATATAGTATATGAATCTGGAGGATACTGCAGCCTGGCTTGTTGGCAGAGCCATACAACCGCAAGGCAGTAATTCTAGTGATTTTATTAAAGAGAGTTTTTGCACTAAGCCCTCTCTCTCTTTATGTCTGCATAGTTGTATGAGACCAGGTCAGTATGACTGTGTGTGTGTGGTCCACGTGCTAATCAGGGATTCCTAGGAAAAAAGAAGGAGGTCCCTGAAAAGTGTGTGTGTGTGTGTGTGACAATTGAGTGTGCTTTTGCTCTCTGTGCGTGCATACGTTGATGTGGTTGTGCGAGTCTGTTTTTTGTGTCGGACCTATTTGGCAGATTTCATGTCAGTTCAGTGCACTGCGAGACAAAGGAGTCTTGTTACAAGGACCTCACTCAGCTGATAGAAAGTCAGCTGATGGTGACTGTGGCTCGGTTTGCAGCTCCTAGAGTGTATGTTTGAATGCATTCTTGTATTTTTGAGCTTGTTCGCACATTTAAGTGAGGATGGAAATGTCAGGAAGAAGAAACTGAAGAGGCCCAGCAGCTCTGGAATAAATATTACTTTACAGATTTTTTCATGTAACTAACTTTGTAGAAACAGATGATTTCTGGGTCTTGTTCTCAACTTGTCAGTATTCAATAAATTAGGAAATCCAGCAGTTGCTGATGCAAAACGTCAGTATTTGACAAGTTGGGAATCTTACCATTACAACATTTTTGACTTTATTTGCTCCTCATGGGACAGGTGTTGAATCAGTTATATTCCATGATGTTCTATTGGTTTGCATTATGTTGTTATGTATCCTATTTGTATACAGTATGTGGTATAGCATACAACAGCACAGCAAAGTGTAGCCTCAGGACTGAGTCAACACACAAGCTGCTGAAGTTATAATTGAGCACACGGAACATTTTATGTAACTGGAGCTATTGCGTTGCTTCACATTACATCATTCAAAGTCTTTTTTTGTTGGTGTAAAATCCAAAACCCCCCAATTTTAGCATTGTCATGATTATAATGAGCAGATGGGCGGATTAAAGCATTGATCTTTTTTATCAGTGAAAAAAGGGGCTGTTTCATAAACACAAAGGAACAGAACAGAATAGACCAGACAACTAGATATTCTCCGCAGGGCAGTCAAGGTTTCAGTCCAAGAGTTTAGTCCTGCTGTCTGTTCTGTGAGCCTGCACAGATGTGCCTTTAGCAGAATTCTAATGCTAGCATGACAAAATTCTAATAACAATGGTGATGTTTTGCTAATCAAGACATAAGCCAAGTTAATGTGTTTATCCAAAGATTATTGTTCATAAACTAACGTATTTGACTGATTATTTGACCCGATGATGGTGAAATTTAAGAGATCCACAAAGTCGTTACAGTTCATCCAACCAAAAATGTAAACTTTATTTTTGAGCCAACTGAAAATTGCCCAAGTCAGTAGATTTGCTAACCATTGAACTATGAATGTCTGAATCAATTTTGTTGAGAGCTCTGACCAGCTGGTGGCGCCAAGGGAAGAGTCAAAGCATCACTAATTATTTACGCGGAAGAATGTTCACCTGTCTGTCATCTTTGTTTTGCTCTACGAACTCATAACAAGAGAAAAACAGTTGAAATGAAGATAATGCTGTTGGCAGTGGTTCAAAGCGGTTGGTTAGTGAACAACACACTGTTTTGCGGTGGATCAAATTTATGCCAATGTGAAGAGTCGTACAAGTGGATTTTGAAAAGATACCAATAAATATTCTTGGGCATGTCTACAAGCAAATGAACTTATTTGTGTTAAATTTAAGAAAGGAATTTGGTGTGATGGAAGGTTCATTGAGTTATTGGATTTACATTGCCCATGTAGAAGTTACGCCTGCAGCTTATGGTCCGAACAAATATGAAGTAAATTCTTCTTTCAAGGGTTTGTTGTGTTGGCATGACAACAACAGCGTTACTTGAAACCACAAGTTGATTTAGGCAATGTAGGCTTATTAAGACCTTCATTCCGTAATCATATTACAGAGAAACCAAAGTCACACAAAAGAAAAAATACCACAACCAACCAACCAACTTGAAGCTTTTTTATGGAACACTGTCAGTCAGTTTACACAAAATCATAAAAGAAAATATCTGCTTATTATAAGATGTAAATTAATAATGAGATTCAAATCACTAATATATATTTTATTAAAGGAGAAGTTTGTCTGTTCGCACATTATGCCTGATGAGGATATTTACAATCATATACAATGTTCTACAGCATTATTATGATGAACGGTGCAGTCCTGAGAGCTGGAGCTCATTGCTGACGTCACTGCTAGCTGAAAACAGCAGAAGTTTAGGGACATATCAAGTGCTTCGACAATGCGTCGAAAAAGGTCGTTTTAAAGACGAGACAATCCCCGAATGTTTTGTGTTGTGCTCTCATGTTCCAACACTAAAACACAAAGTTAGACATCGGCTAATGAGCCGGAAACGACCATTTTTTTGTCTCCTGGAGCAGCTGCAATGAGCCGTTTCGAGGTTAAAAGCTATTGTTTAACTTTGTGTCTAGCGTTGAATCATGAGAGGACACCACTAAACATTCGGCGATTGTCTCGTCTTGAAAACAACCTTATTCGACAGATTGTTGAAGCTCTTGATATGCCCCTAAACCTCGGTAATATTCAGCCAGCAGTGACGTTAGCAAGTTCCAGCTGTCAGAACTGCACCGTTTGTCATAATAATGCTGCAGGTCATTGTATAAATGTTCTTTATTATACAGCTTAATGCGCAAAAAAAGAAACTTCTCCTTTAACATTTTTAGCCCATCTGGCTACTGTTTTCAGCCTGTTGTACATTTAACATACTAGTGGAAAACACAGTGCCAGCATGACTCCCCCAGTTTTTTTTTCCCCCTCAATGATTCAGCTCTAGCTCTTGAACTGATCGGTTAATATAGATTAATTTTTTTTTTTTGCTTTCAAATGGTAGTTCACATTTCCAATAAAAACTTTAACAAGTGAGATGTGACTATTATTTTCCTTGGCCTTAGGAAGACTTCAAAGTCTTCTTTCTGGTTGCTTCAAATCAGAAGAACCCCATCTGTTTCCACTAGATGACAGGGCTTCCCTTGGTTTAAATCTCTCAAAGTTTGTAATTAATACTGACACAGGGGATGGCATGAAAGCTGAATTATTACATCTGAACATTCCATCTGGGACTACCTGATTAAACCCGTGGCCTTTGTCTCTCTGTCTCCCTAACTGTATGTCTCATTTCTTCCAACAGCATTTCTGACACTGAGGCTCCAACACTTTACGCAGTGATTCCAATTACCTGTTACAAAGTGCATGTTGACTTATATAAGCTGAAATATAGATGTTATCATCAACTACTTCTCCTGGAACAACCACTTTCCATACTGTACTGACAACTAGGCTGCAGAACAAGAGCCACTAGTTTTGTTTTTTACATCACTTAATGCATGCCTGTATTTCTGTAATCCTACGAAGTCATCTCCCTACATACTTTGTACTAGTTTTAATGGCTATTGGGTTTTCTACATTTAACAAGTGGCAGGTTTATTTCTTCCCTTTCAAGTCTAATGGCTACAGATATTACAAAATATGGTCATAGCCAATATTTTAGAGATCCTAAGGTCTTTCAGCACCAGCTAATAAAATGCCAAGTGATCTTGGCTCAGCATTGGCCCAGATAAAATGAAAAGTTGAAAGAAAGAGCAAATAAAAAGAAAAATTCTACCCCTTCTCGTTTGTCTTAGACAAGTAGGGGGAAGTTCTCTTGGAAGTCGAGGGGACGGCGTTAGTCTTGAGAAACCTTTATACTTAAATGGGATCTTTAACAAATTACCAGCTAAACACGCCAAGATCCAACCTAAGATATACAAACCTGACAGTCAAAGCGTAGTAGTGTGATTGGATGAGCCAGTGAGCCAATATTACAGTTACAAAACGGTTCCAAGAAATTTACCTCATATGGCCTCGAAATCTCAGCCGCTGTGTTGTTGTGGCCAGCCAACAAAAATACTAGGCACAGGTTTACATTTTATTCTCCCAACATTAATAAATGGTGAATTCAAAGGGGAGTATCTGCAAAAGGGGTGGATGTTTACCAAAGTTAGCCCTGTGGTTACAAAAGCACAGTGTGAAAATTAACACTACCAAATGGGTCCCAGCCAATAACAAGAATTTGGCATAGAAATGTTCCTAGAAAAACACAAATAATAACAGAATTGCAAGGCTTTAGTGCAGAATTTTGGGTGTGACTCCTGTGCAGCTGTTACCTCACTGTTAATTATAAGCAGTGGTTACAACACTGTGCACACTCTGCAACTGTCACACTCGGTTTGGGCAGGTGTGTGTGTGTGTGTGTGTGTGTGTGTGTGTGTGTGTGTGTGTGTGTGTGTGTGTGTGTGTGTGTGTGTGTG
>JAQLOL010000023.1:5795817-5806226 GCA_029783665.1 Naso thynnoides
AAAAGGACCTCTGTCTGCCATCGTCAGTCCTTTCTGTGACGAGGTCTTGTTCAGCCTGATTCATTTCTGTGTGGGGATATTGTCTGTCTGAATTTCCTCACAATGTTGCTCCAACCTGTATCTGTCTCTGGCTATCAGGCTGTTGTTTTTGGCTGCCCATCTCTGTCATCTCTCTTCTGTTTGACTCTGTCAGATCCGTCCATCTGTACAGTGTTTCCTCCTCTCAGTCTGTCTGCCCGGTGAACTGTCTAACCATCTCTGAGCCTGTCTGTCGGCGCAGGCCGTGTGTTCGCTGCAGTGAAAGACAGCATGACATTTAAAACAGCAGGATGGGCTGCTGCTAGCACTGTGTGCCTAAATGTCAGCTTAGCCTACCAGTTATGCTCCCTCCCCTCCCTGCCCCTCAGTCCCACCCGCTCTTCCTTTTGTATTTTTGTCATCAACCACCTGTGCTTCTTCCTGATCCATCGCCCCATTTTCTTTAAAACCAGGGGTGCCAAACATACGGCCTGTGGACCAGAAACGTCCCAGTCCAGCAGGGGGTCGAGTCCGGTCCCTTTGCATGATTTTTAAAAAGTGTGAACATTGAGGGAAAAATATCCAATTTCACAATGCAGTGCACTTTACCTGTCTGTCCAATGGGGAGGGGCTGTCCTTGTAAGAGTGTTGGAAACCCCTCACCCCAGGCACTGACTTACAGGCTTCAAACCAAAACAACACATCAAGTTAACTGAATGTCGCACACAGGTAGGGCTGGGTATCAAACTTCAATACCTTTTATGGTACCAACCGAACTGCCTCAGTACTATCGAAAATCAGAATGTCAGGTCATAGCATCAGTGAGCCAGTACGCGTGCAGCATGCTTGTTGTTCCAAGATCTAATAGTACTGTTGATTGGCTGTACGCTTGTTTTTTGCAGGAAAAACACCAGATTTCATGCAGAGACAGGCCCGACATGAGTATGTGTAATGTAATCTTTTGTTAAACAGATTAGATAAAACTGATATTAAAAAGTATTGCTCAGGAACCAGTATTGAAGTCAACGCATCAGCATTGGTACCAGCACTGAATTCTTCTTAACGATACCCAGTCCTACACGCAAGAGCCGGTGGTGGAAAATGTTGCTGTTGAGTAAAATGGACCACCTCTTATCTATCACAGAGGTAAATTGGAAACCAGCGTGCATGGCGTGTTCACAGCACTTTTCTGTGCCGAAAGAATACAACCTTAAATGCCACTATCAGACTCATCATGCCGAGATTTGAAATAACTTTTAAGGACAACTGAGAGCAGAGAAGGTACGAGAATTGCTGGCTGGTTGAAGAAACAGCAGTCTGTTCTTTTGTCATAGTCGTGAGGTGAGAGACACAGCTGCAAAAGCTAGCTGCCACATTGCTAACAAAATAGCATCTGCTTTAAAGCAGTATTTGGACTCTGTGTTTATTAAAAGGTTGTTATTTATGCGTTGTTTTTTTTTTTTGGTCCGACCCGCCTGAGGTCAAGCTGGGCTGCATGTGGCCCCTGGACTGAAATGAGTTTGACACCCCTGCTTTGAACCCTTCTCCTTCCTTTATTTACCCAACCCACTGCATTAGACACCTGATTTTTAGGTCTTTTTTGTAGTGCATAAGTCTAATAATATGTAACTTAATTGTTGATCTACACACTAGTACAACTGGCTGTGAATGTACACAATCATTTTTCCTTATTTCTGATTCAGTGTCTGTCTCTTCATGTTCCCTGTGTACCGATGTGTGTGTCTCTTTAAGGAATATGTGAAGGGCCGTTATTACTGTCTGCACCAAAGCAATGTCAAACTTACTTTACCCAGTGACTAATGCGCGTTCATCTGTCTGTGTTTAGGATCATCCATGAGGACGGTTTCTCCGGCGATGACGTAAAGCAGTACAAGCCTGTCGTTTACAGCAACACCATCCAGTCTCTGGCTGCCATCGTGCGTGCCATGGACACACTGGGCCTGGAGTACGGAGACAAAGAACGGAAGGTCGGCTCTCATCCCCCACACTCACACACTCACACACACACACACACACACACACACACACACTTTCCAAACACGTCCAACAGACACATACGGCAGAGTCACAGAAACACTCAGCAATATATGCTTCATTTTTTAAACACTGTCACCTAATTTATAGTGTATGATGACATAGAGTCCCGCTGATACATTAGTGCGGGCAAAAGATTATCACAGATGGAAATGTCTCAAGATTGTTTATATTCTCGAGTCCAAAACTGTGAACTGAATGAGGCTAAATAAAGATGGTAATCAACATGAACCGCTGAGCTCCCATTTGTGAATGCAGCAAGTAGCTACCTGATAAAAACCTTAAGAATTTCTATAGTTCAAGGAGAGGACACGTTGTGCCTTACACAGAGTTACTGTCTTTCAACCAAAGCACCAAGAGTCCAGCTCTTGTATCGGACCTGATAATGTGTCTCTGAGACGAGACACTGTTATCTACCTACTTCAGGTCCTTGCTCTGACCTCCTGAGGAAAAAAAGTATCACATTTTGTTGATTGGTCAGTATAATTATTGGGAGTCTGGCATGCTCAGTGCAAGAGCATGTTCAGTAGTATTTACAATGTGCATTCAGTAAACCATGTTCACAGTGATTATGTATATGGAAGATGTGCACATTAACCAATGCAATGCACTGTAGCATAAGGAAACAGTGAGAGATTCAGTCACGTTTGAGCCTCAGTCAGATCCATACTCAGAGGAGGAGGCTGACGTGCACCGAAATGGAAGACTAGCAGATGTAGCAAAATGCCAAGTTATAGTTACCAGTCTTCCTCTTCTTCTTCGTCTTTTTTTTTAACGTTGTTGTTAGCTTGTAACTAGCAGTGGCTGACACACTGTAGTTTCTGTTGCCAGTGCAAATTTCATTGTCTTTTATGACAAGTCCACTGGTGGTTTTAAGTTTCTTTGCTGGCAATCGCTTCTTGAATTTGTGCCCAATATATTTTGCTCGCAAGGGCTTCATCAGAAACTCTGATTTGAGGGAAGCATACAGACATTCCCTCTGTAGAGGAATGTGATATGACCTCTCTAGTGAAAAACTCTGCACAAATACCAGTCAGTATAGTCAGGATCTGACATTTCAGGGGACATGGACATATGTAATGCCCAATTTTGAGTAGAAGGGGTATTTAGGTCCAGTCCCATTTCACCCCTTGCCCCTACCACTTGCGTAGGCATGGGGGTGTCCCGATTCTTGTTGAGATAGAGGGGTAGGGGGAAGTGTTTGGGCTAAATGGCACTTCAAACAAAGATTTTTCACAGGGGCACACTTCAAACAGAGAGGAATGAGATTTGCCTTGAGAATCACCGGCCAGATTGCTGTGGGAGCAACAAAGAAACTCACGAATCAAGTGTTTTCTCCATTAATAAAGATTTCCAAATTACTACAACCGTTTTATACTCCACTAGATCATAATTAGCGTTCAATCGCGTCATTTGCACGAGTGCAGGGAATGCACACAGCCCACTTGCATTAGCCAATTCAGAGAAGGGGGGACTTTCTATTTCTGTTATTAGCTATGGCCAATATAACCATAATTGCTGCACTGTATCGGTTGTTGAGGTCCCACACGTCAGAAAACTGAAAGACGTCTGTTTTCAAAACATCATCTGGAGGTGCATAAAATCTTGTGTAGCTCCAGTAAAAACATGTCGTGCGTGCTCACATAAAAGCCATCAGAGACCATTGATGACGTATCGTGTTCTTGAAGGGTGTCCCATTTCGTATGGGTAGATTTTACCCACTGCCCCTTGAAACTCTGAGGGGTGGAGGATAAAAATGAGAACTGGATTGGGCCTTAAACAAGTCACTTTTGTACAGTGCTGTGTCTGTTACAGCACTATTATACTGTCAGTGATGAGCTCATTTTTGTTTCCTTTTGTTTGGGCGTCATCCTGAACAAGTGTTCATCATTTTTATTGATTACAGCTCACAGCACCAAAGGCAACAGTTTTTTTTACACCTTAATTTTCTGTTGAATAACACAATAAACATAGAGACAACCAACAATCTTTCCCTTTTCTTTCTGCAGTTTAAAATGAACATCATACATTTCATACTGTGTAAACTAAATAAAATCAATCCATTGTTTCAGGGTGAGAGATTCTTCAAGAAACCCGCAACTGCTACATAGTGATCGTTTGCTTGATGGAGCTGAAATAGTAGAAGAAATGTAATGATCCTCTGTTTTTTTTTTTTTACTGCATAACCATATATACAGTATTCACATCAGTCGTACTTCTAAGTTTCTCTTCATGAAGACTAACTTTGACTTTGACTTTGATATTAAATGTCAGCTCTTGTTTTTTTGTTTTTTTTTTAATGTCTTAAGCTGTCTACACCGGGATTGATTCAGGGCGTAATGGGAAAGGCTGCCAAGTTACTGTGTCATGCTTGTGCCAAAATTCCTTCATGCCAATCTAAGTTAGTCCTGCTTCCAAGTCCTCTAAATCCTAAAGTACACAAGTTCAATATATAATACTCTAATTGAGGATTATAAGTCTAATCCACAGTAGAACATCAGTTCTGTCTCTATACAGAGCAAAAGTAAAGGTTAATTTGAGTTGTAAGAACCATGAAAACACAGTGTTGCATTATACGAACCTCGTCTAGCTTGTGCTTCAGTTTAAGGTCCCAAACTTCTCATAATCAGGCCTTTACAGTTGTTAAGATTGAATTAGCGATGCCTTTGCACCCAATTTTCAATGTGGGGTGTGGAGGGAGCTCCAAATGGATTTCATTGTTTCCTGTCTGGAATGTGTCAGCCTGCACACACAGTAGAGTTGGCAAAACAATGCATATTGGCTGAGAGGTCTAGAAATTGTGCATTCAGGTACAATCTTAAATTAACTTGTTTAATTAAATGTATTGCGTACGTCTGATAAAAGCTATTAAATGCGGTGTTTAGCTGTCAGAGCTTTCCACCCTCTGAGTAACTGGCACAACAGAAGAAAACAGATGAATACCTCTGCACCGTTTTGTTTATAGCAGTAATACTACATTAGTCTCCTGTAACCTGTCCACATATAAAGGGTCCTCAAGTTTATTATGTGGCTTAGGCTAAGTTCAGATGCCACGCCAGAGCTGCACCGAACTCAAAACCACATGGCAATGTTTACCTTTTCCAGAATCAGCACGGCAGTGGCACAGCTGATTGAAATAACTGAGTTCACCTGGCCCCACTTCTGCCGTTAGATCGGGTCCCGCTGCCGTGCTATCGGTAAAGCACATCTGCAGAGCTCATTCATTTCATTTGCAGCTCCACGGCCGAACTGGATTAATGGTCATTTATGTTAATGAGGTCAAATGATGTGCAGAGCGATGACGAGTAGGCGATGTAACACACCCTTTATGGCTGACAAGATGATGGCATCCAAAGTTTACCGTTTGAAATGCGTGAGTTCACCTGCTGTGACTACAGTTGCGTTTTGCCGCACCAAATTCTAATTAAGTTCGGCGCGTCTGCAGATCACCGTCTGAATTTAGGCTTAGACACATGAGGCATTTTTGGACCGCAGGACAAGGACAAGGAAACAGTGCAATCGCTGTTTCCTAATTTTAATACATAGAATTATTCCGTACACTGTGACTGTGCAGTATTATAGTGACCTTAACAAAAATGCATCGTTGTTGATAATGAGGATTAATGCTGCAATAATGGCAGTGATGACAATTTTAAGGACTTTAAAAGCCACAGCAGTGATGATGTGATTCATGTATATGACTGTGGTCCAAACTGGCCTGTAAAGCTGCCCGCAGTCACAGTTTCGTCTTTGGTAGCAAGTTTTCTAATTTTACAGTGAAAGAGGCTCCAGATTTCTATTTTTTTAATCTCCGTCCAGTGGCTCTCTCTCTGTCTCTATTACACACACGCGCACACACACACACACACACACACACACTTACAGGCACATGTCATTGGCCCTAACCTTATCCAAAGGCACAGTATATTTATAATCACAATGAAGCTATTGATACTCAGAGTAGAGGGCTGAAATAACAATACACCTATTGATTAGGATATGATATCTGTGTTTGTGTGTGCTTGCTGTGTGTGTGTGTGTGTGTGTGTGTGTGTGTGTGTGCGTGCGCATCTTTGTGTGTTTAATATATCTTGGTATTGCATTTCTTGTCAGAGGTGAGGGGAAGGGCCTGAGGCATGATGGATTATTGTTGTTGCTGTAGAGTGATTTAGGAAAAAAGGCGTAGTGTATGTGTGTGTGTGTGTGCGCACTGCTGAAGTGGTCGTCAGTGTTTTGTCACAGGCTATTTGCCTTAAGAAAAGTTCATCTTTCTCCTTCATGTATGTATTCCATGTTCTGATGAATCTAATGAGCTGCATAAACAGACATTGGGAGTGTCCCACATTGAGATGCAGCAGTGAATCTTCCTTTAGAAAGAACATGGCGTTAAATTTTTGAAAATGGTCAGAAATGAGAGCACATTTGCCTCTGTCACACACACAGGCTATAAAATATGTTAATTAGCTTCCTTATTGCTCTAATGGATGAATGGACGGACTGGCTGAAATGATATAATCAGTTAATATTTGCCATAAACAAAATTATACTTGATAATACAGTGTATGTAAACATGGTGTTCTTTCATACAGGTTATCACAACCTTAGAACTCAAAATTATTCAGTTCCAAATAATCAACTGCCAACATCAAATTTGCTTAAAGAGGGACTTGGTTCACCTCCCGGTATGAGATCAGTTTAATGTCGTCCACTCAACATTCATTCCGCTGCCATAATCTTGTATTTGCACGGCTTAAACTAGACATCGACCCTGTGCAGACAGTATAGGGCTTGTCTGTAATATTGGCTCGGCTGATATTGGGCCTTTGCAGATGTATCAGTACCGGCATATGGCGCCAGTATGCGCCAATATTAAAACTGTTTTTAAGGTTGGAAAAAATGCTCGGACTAGTGCTACTCGGATCTACAATGGTGTAATTATGTAGTTTGCGGCTCGTTATTTAATAACCAAAATTTATTGTATTTACTCTTCAGTGCACTGATGTTTGGAATTAAGTTTGTTAAAAATGTGAGATATCTTGCCTACATGTCTTTGTCACAAGTACTTGAGAACCACATTCAGCAGGTATTATATAATATGTACAACATCAGCTGAAACATATTGGATATCAGAATTTTCTTACTCCCAAATGCTGTTATTGGCTTCGACCCCAAAAACCCCATATCGGTCGGGCCCGCTTATACAGTACACAGTTTTAATTTGGCCTCTATAGGAATTATATTGCAGTTGATCCTAAAATGTTACACATATCACCTTTGAAGGATGAGCTTTTTACTTATTATGAATTCTAATAAAAAATTGAAATGAAGACACCAGTAGTATAAAAACTGGGGTCTGTTTACTGCATGTAATGAATCAAAATATGTTTCAAGACGAAACAGGGTTGTCGGGTGAAGGATGAACAAAGGGAGTCAGAAGAAATAAAAAGGTAGTAAAGAAGAGTGATACATTGTGTGTGTGATATGAAAGCCAAAAAGAATGAAAGGAAAATAGAAAGAAAAGGAGATTACCAAAGAGAAAACGAAGAGAATGTGACAGCAGACACGAAACAGAGAGAGAGACCAGACTCCGCTGTGTTTAAATTACACTCTACATCTGACTTCCCCTAAAAGTAACCAGAGGACTTTCAGATGTTCAGCTCACATTTATATTGGCCGAGGAGTTGACCTCCAAAATGGGATACATATTCATACTTTTAAAAAGACGTAGATTTCATGCAGTCAGCTGTGGATGAAGCTGGTTGTAAAGGTGAAATGTGTTTGTTTATGTTAACCAGTATTTACATGAATAAAATCACTGTTTCCCTCCTCTTCATCTTCTTCCCATATTGTCTGTTTTCCCTCCCTTTTCTCTCTCACACCCTTTCTTTCTCTTTTGAGTGCAGCATATTTTAATCACAAATATTCTCCACCTGTCTGGCCGTTTTTGTTTTTTCTCTCCTTTGCTTTCTCTCACCTCGTCTTCTGATAACATCCCCCATCTGTTTCCCCGATCCCAGCTAGTTGCTGTGGCAACCCAGTGTTTTGCCTTGCTCTCAACACATTCCGCAAGCCCATGTCCAAGGGCGGCATGACACACACGCACACATACACACACACGCACGCACATACACACAGTGATAGCTGGCTTGAAATAGCCTGCGCGTTGTCACTGCTGTATGAATCTTCAAGCAGTTTTCAGTCAGGTTTTAAAGAAGAAGCTGCTGCTGTAGAGGTTTTCAGTAACTTCTAAAACCTCCACAGGTATTTGGATGTAACAAAAAATACATTTTTACATTTTTTAAAATTCCTTGAAATTTCTTATTTCTTCGAAATTTGGGTCAGTTTTGGACTAACTTTTGTAATTATTCATTTTATCAATAAACCTCTCCCCTTACGATGATCCTCTTGACAACCCAGACTGTATTCATGGGGCTCTGTTAGTGACACTATGATAGATTTGATACAAATGAGAAATTTAAGTCCTATCTAGGATTTGGAATCAATTCAGAAATTAAGCAATTAGGTTTCCAGATAGTAGCAGTGCACCACTCGGACAGTCTACGGTGCAAACACTTACCTTTTAACTCTGAACATTTTTGATTAAAAAAAATGTGTTTTTG
This sequence comes from Naso thynnoides, assembly GCA_029783665.1. NCBI lineage: Eukaryota > Metazoa > Chordata > Actinopteri > Acanthuriformes > Acanthuridae > Naso > Naso thynnoides. The sequence goes on from JAQLOL010000023.1 coordinate 5,804,511, forward strand.
ATTTAATGACACTGCCCTTGCAAGTCAAATGTGAAGTACATTGTGCCCTTCGTACTCCCCTTTAAAGAATGATACTGATGGAGCAAAACACCCCGTTCACGATGCATCCACCATGAAGTATAACGGTCTTGGATGCTGTCAGAGTTTAGGCAAACATTAGCCGATTGTTCTGCATCATTAGTTTTGGGAAAGTTTACATGGCAGCAACCACAGCCAAACCTGTTAACCGTGCTAGTTCATATGAGCTGAAAACATGAACATGTAAGCATAAAGTTAACCTGTCTCTTGATTGTGCTACGGGCTTAAAATTCAGCCTTGTAATGTCTTTGCAACGTTTTCTTCACATGTTAGTGAATGTTCAACGCACAGCTGAGCTTTTCACCTCTGCTGTACTGCTTACAGCACTGCAATTAAATCTTTAGTGCACAGGCCTCAGAATAGATGTGCCTAGAGCAGTAGCTGGTTATTTCTTTTCTTTTTTCTTTTTAATGTGTACGCTAGTATATACATTATTGCTGCACTGGCCTTAGATTCCATTTTCTATACACTAATTGCTTCAATGCATCCTTACAATTCGGGTGAAAATCCTCCAGTGTTGCATTATGTGTGTGCATGCATGCACAACCTAACTTGTGCAGTGTCGGTAGACCTGCTTGTAGAAATAAATCAAGTCAGGGGCTAATGGAAGAAAAACACAAATGTGCGGTACGTATAGCTGAAGCTTAAGATGGAGTTTATTCAAGAAATGAATGTTTCTGTTGGGCTTAAAAAAAGAAATTATGTCCTTGAAAGCAAGCTCTGTTATTTTGTCCTATCATAAGTTTTATTTCCATCTTTATAAATAACAAATACAACAATAAAGATAGGAGACAAAACATTATGTGGACATCTTGGATATGGAGCCACAGGCCTCATCTCTCTCCTATTATTTTGAATTAGAGTGATGAAGAGAAAGAAATTAGGGATGCTGTTCTACATACATACAAAAAAACATTTTACATCAGAAAAACAGCTTTTGTCTCGATGGCATCTTGAAAGAAGAGAGAGACAGAGGGCCAGTGAGACAGAATGGATGGAGGGATGAGATGAAGGTAGAGACGGTAAGACAAAGAGAGAAAATGGAAGCGTGAGAGAGAGAGCTGGCAGACAGGTTGCCGCCTGTTGTTGTGGAAACCAGCTAGTTATCCTCATGGGTTAGTCTGTGTGTGTGTGGGCGGGCATGTGAACAACGCCCCTCTGATGATAATGTTCCCTCTGCTCGTTAAAGAATAAAAGCGCCTGCACACAGGCACACAGTGTCGTGTAAAGTGAAGTTAAGTACGGCTGGTCTCCTGTATCGTTTCCTTTGATTATTTAGGCTTATCTAAACCTTTGAACAAGCACACCATGTAAGCCTTCGGGAGCCATTTTCTTTCGATTAAAATGTTACAGGATGATTTCATACAAATACTACCGTCTATGTAAAATCTATGTCCGTGCAATATGACTTATATAGAACAACAGTGTCCCTTGGTGCACATTGTTGAACACAAACAATTAGAAACCGCTTTTAGACTAGACCTGGGCGGTATATTGATATTGTATCGTATCGTATCGTATCGTGGTATGAGACCAGATATCATGACAGATTTTAGATACTGTGTCGTGATATGGTGTAGTTGTTGTCGTTCCCTGGTTAAAAAGACTTCATCACAGTAAAGTGATGTGATGTTCTGA
>JAQLOL010000023.1:5806326-5822554 GCA_029783665.1 Naso thynnoides
AAAGTGATGTGATGTTCTGAACTTACCAGACTCTCCTTGTCTTCTTTTATTTACCCTTTACCCACTTATCCACAATGCTGATGATTTTTTTTTTTTAAATGTCATTGGGTTAATATTTTGTGAAATCACCAATAACCATCCTTACAATACTGTCTCAAGTGTCAAAGTATGTGGTCAGAAATATTGTAATTTTTATTATTTTGTCACCTTAGCTGCTCCAACCTCTTAGAATGCACTAAAGGTCATCAGTCACAGCCTACATGATCAATAATTATTGATATCAATCGATATGAAACTTCACCATCAATATAGGTTTTTCAGCTGTATTGCCCAGGCCTAATTTAGACTGAAAGAACATTGTAGGCAGGGTTAGGGTTAACACTAACCATGACCATTACCACCTATAAGACATTAGATTTTTTTTTCTTGCTGTCAGTAAACGTCGTGAAAAGATGAGCATCAACACTGACTTCATCCAGCTATTATACTGTCTGTGTTTCTGGAGCCGTGATACACAGTTTAATATTACTGCGTACCATGGACAGTCACAGTGTTTGTCGAAAAACTATTTAGTACATATCGAAGAGCCACACTCAGCAAGTTTACATGCACAGTTGAGTCTGTGAGCTAGTTATATCTCCATGAGGCTATTTAATTGAACTACCGCCCTTGTCCCAGTATACAGCCTCAGAGGGACACTCGATTTATCGACTCAGCTACAATGTCAGAGTTAAAATGAAAAGGACCCAAAATGCAAGACACTAACACTAATGAAGTAATTAAACAAAAGGCGAGCTTTAATGAAAGCTCATACAAACAATAGTGTAAAACAATACAAAAATCCAAAATGCAAAAAGTGACAAAAAACCAAGGCAGGCAAGTATCAAAACAAGGAACAGTAAGTGGAAAAACCAAATCAAGAACAAACTGGGAAGGCACGAGAAGCGAGGGGAACAACGGGATCAGAGAGCAACAACAGACGAACCGACAACGAAACAGGAGAAACGCTGACTTTAAATACGCCGAGACTGATGATAAACTAAACACAGGTCAATTAAACAAGACACAGGAAGTAAAGGTGACAACACACACAAGGAGAACACATTTCAAAATAAAACGGGACCTAAACGGAAATTCAACTGAGAAGCCCAAGCAGCCACAAAGTCTTGGCAGGATGTGACATACAGTAGGGGGCGATATGTCTTCGTTCAACTTGTTGCTGTTAGACGTTTTCCCCACTGACCTATTTCGTAACGCAGCAAACATGCCACAAACAAGTTAGTAAGCGGCTATCGGATTCCATGTAGAACAATAAAAGTGGACAACTTCATGCTGTATGTTTAGTCTCTATGCTTTACTGTTGGTATGATTTGTATTCAGGCTGCTCTTTGTGCTTATGGTTTACCTGTTTTCTTCCCAGTTTTCTTTTACAAATTTATGCTTTTCAAGCTCTGGGTCAAAGACACGCAGAGACTATGGATAATGCACAGAACAGTTAGGCCAGTTAGGGGCCAATTGAAGCGTCTACATGTAGAATAAATTGTTCCCCAGCTGCATTATCTATGTCAGACTTTGAGATGTTTGACTTGGTGTGATCTCCGTCAGACACACATGTTTACATGTATTTTAATTTTGATCTGACAAACACAGTAAATCAACTTTTTCCGACATCATGGAAACGTACTGACTGCTGCATCGGGTGACGTAATTGTATGTAGGCTTTTATGTGTTGTATTCTTCAACTGGAACTCATTTATTTTTGGATCAGTGTTGGATCAATTTGGCAAACACAGCACGATGTGTTATGTTTGTGATTTCAGCCTGATGGTCCGTCACTCATTTAATGGATCTGCCTTGTGTTTGCCGATAAGACTCAGTGGTGTTAAATTATACAGGAGGCTGGTGGCTGGCGAGGCTGTTGATTGCATCAAATGTAAAAAAAAATAAAATGCAACCTTACAGTCCTGTTATTAACTCCAGAACCAGTGGCTCCTCCTAATATGTTGCTGTGTTGTGGACTGACCTGAAAAAAGTGTTGGACTCATTTTTTTGTAAACTTACAGTAACAGTTTAAGACTTTTCTGACATATTTATCTGAAAAATGACGCCTGTTTTACAGTAAACCAACTTAAAATTCGAGGGCTGATAATTAGCAGACTAAAACAGGATTTGGATAAACGCCAGCTGTAAATTCCCGAGTAATTTTTGAAAGCATTGATGATACTGCATGTGACTGGTAGTCTCATTACAGCTTTGTCATCGCAACAGAGCCTGACTGTTCTGCTCTTCACTGGGCCTTAATGTTTGTGTCCACAGTGCCAGTGTGCGAGAGTGTGTGCTCCTAAACTTGTGACACATGCACACATGGGGTTATTGATCAGAATATGAAGCTTTGAATCAGCTTGTGTGTGTGTGTGTGTGTGTGTGTATGTGTGTGTGTGTGTGTGTGTGTGTGTACAGATTTCTCCAGCCAGGTTAAGAAGGTCATGGTATGGACAGAGCCCACACTACACACTCACATTGATATGTTTGAAGTTTGTGTGCGTATGTGTGTGTGTGTATGTGTCAGTCTGCCACCTTCCTGCAGTGCTGAGCTGCCTTTGATTTCTGTTCCCTCTCTCTCTCTCTCTCCTCCCTACCCTCCATCTATTTTGTTATATTTAGCATCCTCCCTTTGTCTCTACCCTTTTTTTGCATCCTCTCTCCTTTATTCCTCCGTTCTTCTTTTCTCTCTAGGCCTGTCTCTCCTCATCACTTCATTTCTCTCATCATATTTCACCTTTTTCTCTCCTATCATACCTCTTCCTCTCAGCCACCCGCCTCTCCTTTTTCCCATTATTTTTATCTCTTGTCATCATCTTTTTATCCTCCTCTTCCTCTTCTCTCGTTTAATCCTGTCACAGGAGTTTTCTCTCTTATTTCCCTTTATTATTGCCACCATTACCACCAATCCATTCACCTCATCGAGTCACATCCAATAGATCAATAAGCTAAGCTCCATCTAAGGCACCTGACTGGCTAGTCCATTCAATTCACCAGGACACTCGATCTTCAACCCTGCCCCCCAGTGATAAGAGGTCATTAGTCTGTGGGTTACTGCAGCTGGCTAATTAACGCACACGAGTACACTGTGAGGGTTTCAGACCAGCTGTGTGTGGATGTGTGCATGCCGAATGTATGCGGAGAGGGAGAGACAGAGAGATAAATTTAGTAAACCAGAGATGGAGAGAACAGAGAGAAAGAGTCTGCCTCGTGAAAGTGAGATTGTCACAGCAGAGAAATGAATTGTATCCTAGCAACAAAAAAGGACCATGATCCCATACCTGAGATTTAAGGAGTGTGTGATTTTTGTGGGTCTTTGGTTCCGGGTGTGTTATAGGTTAAAATTTTGAGATATCGCAGTGCTTCTTGCGTAATTTATAGTGCAGATGTACAGTTGACACACAGTCTTTCCAGTATTCAGGAAGGAAGAGAACCCTCGTGCACCATTACTCAGGTTCACTCGGATAGTGGACGCAGCCCAGAACAGTGACAGTATTCCTCTGTTGGCTGCACTGAAGCATCACGGCTTAGTTCAGTCGCTTGTTTCATTGTCACCCTGAGGTTTGAATTTGAGGACCAGCTGGGGCTTTCCTGTGTACAGTTGGCAAGTTCTCCAGGTTGGCCGCTCTAAATTGCCTGTAGGTGCGAATGTGAGAATGAATGTGTCTGTCTGCGTGTGCCAGCGCCTGTATGATAGACTGGCAACCACAGCACACCGGGATGGGCTCCAGCATCCTGTGACCTTGAACATGCTAAGCGGTTTAGAAATGGATGGATGCTTGACTCAGTAACATTTCAGCGATGCTTAGTGAAAACGAAACAAGCATGGTACATTTCCCCAAGAGTGTGATTGTCCTTCAAATGTCAGGTTAAGGAACCCGGGGACCACTTTATTTTAGAAACACGTTGCTAGCTGAGCAACTTAAGATTTTTCCGGCAATCTACTAGAGATGCTGGCGACCAGTCAGACGTTTAAACGCCTACTCCCTCGTTAGTCAGCACCAGAAATACTCGTAGTAATTATTCAAATAACAATGTAGAGCACTGGTTAACTGTTGCATCTCAATGTTATGCAGCCAGCTTCCACTGCAGGCAATTGCTTCTCCCTCCTCCTGCACACTCCAGCAGTGGGAAAAGTGAAACTTATGGCAGCTCAGAGAAAAATCAGCTCAGTTTGGCAGTATTTTAATGAAGAAGAAAATGATGACAAGGTCGTGTGCTGGCTGTGTAAGCAAAAACTCGCACAGATTTGGATGTAAACATGCTGGGAGAGCAAGCTACTACTCGCAACAGACAAGTGTTACAACATTTGCCAGTCAGACCTACAGAGGCTGTGATACCGACCGGTCAGAGAAGATAACGCACTCATCTCTGAAATGACTGTCGGTGATCTGCTGCCACTATGTTTTGTGGAAGGCAAAGGCTTCCACAAGTTAATGCACAATATTGAGCCCGAATACACAGTCGCATAACAGTAATGTCCCAGTTGGACGTCAGGTTCATATTTTCTAATGGGAGCAACCTTAATAATAAATGGCACAACGTGTCGCACATGACGGTGCATCTAAATTAACGGCTTGGTAACCTGAAGAATGTTTAGGCTTAATGGCTCCTGAATACCCGCAAAATTTGCATTTTAAAAGTTGTAACCTTATAGAATAAATGGTGCTCAGGAAAGATGGTTTTCTGAGTCTTTTCTTGCTTGTAACTAGTGGAATAGTCGCAAATAAAATTTCTGTTTAACAGTCAGTGAAATTAGTTATCATATCTTTATGTTATCATATTTTGTGAAAGGCTTGTTTTTGTTTGATTCTTAATGTCAGTCTGTTTTTAAAGTGGTCCCGACTAAAATATCTCACACCTGCTGAATAGACTGCGGTCAATATTTTTACAGACATTAATGGAATTCTTATGACTTTGGTGAGCATGTCCTTCAATTCAACTGCAGCTTCCCAGTGCCACAATGAAGTCAGTATTTTCTCTAATCTCTAATCATGGAGACAGTTATTGTTAGTGGCATTAGAACTGATGAGGTTGTGTGTAAGACAGAGGGAGGCTCATTCGTGCCGTCTCCAGTCAGGCAGAGAAAAACTTCTTCTTAGAAGCACACAGGGTGTGTCGTCGTGAGCATAGTGTGTTTCTACATGGCGACCCAGTGATTGTGTTTTTGACTCCACTTAGCTGCACCCACTGGATTTAATGCCCTCTTGTCTTGGACTGTGGTGTGTGTGACTGTGGTGTGTGTGACTGTGGTGTGTGTGTCTGTGGTGTGTGTGTGTGTCTGTGAAGCAGCTTTTTAGAAAGAATAAAGCCTGCAAAACACGTCAGAGAGCATAACATCAGAGCGGTTTAGATTAGGACCTTCAGGGGAGGCTGCATACAAGCACATGCATCCACCCAGAAGTAGTTCTCCACCAGTGCTCACACACACACACACACACACACACACACTTAACACGCAGCCTCTCTCTTGCTTACCTCCTCACTGTGTAATGTCGGACTGCTGCTGGCAGCATCTTCTGACAGGCACATAGACCTGTCTCATTACACCAAGCCACAACACGGCGCCACTGAGAAGAGGACCATGATGCCTTGCTCCTGTCAACCCCAGTTACCAGGGCCGCCAATCATCAATGCTGGTTTGCTAAGCAAAGCCTTGAGAGAAAAATCTCATATTTCCAAAAATCAAACACATACACAGATTCACTGTGCAGAGGACAGAACAAAACCTCACCACAGAGCTTCGTCCAGGTGAACCAAGGCGGTAGTGACCAGGGAAGTAGCAAGAACAGCTCAACCTGAGGATTTCACTTGTTTCTACAAGAATGTAACGTGAAGAGAAAATGTCTGCCATGTAGTGCGATTAAAAAACATTAAAGCAAAATGTTCCCCTCTGTACATGTCTGTAAAGAATGGCGCGTCGAGATGGATAAGCGTAGAGATATAACTGTAACGTGAGGCTGGTCTCCCTCTTCAACGTGCCTTCAACATCAGAATACAAAACATAACTTAGGAGGGTTTCCATAATGAAAGAAATGGTTTTATGCCATCTAGTCACTTAGATGGGTTTACAGTCAGGCACTCATTAAGGCAGCTGACATTCAAGTGTGTGTGCATCCAAGGCTGTGCAAGATACCTCAGGGATTGGGTTCTCAGGTGTTGAGAGAGACAGAATATGGACCGTACTCCCCCGGGAGGGAGAGAGAGAGAGATGAAACATTCTCCCTCAGGTGTAAAGCCTGATGAATAGAGTGATGGATGAGAGAAAAGGGGGCACAGAGAGGGAGGGAGAGTTGGAAATTGTCCTTGGCGGTTTAGCACATTGGAACACCACTGTGGCCTTACATGCTTGTGTGTGTTTGTGTTTGTGTAAAGAGAATCAGGTTGATAAAGCACCCTGCGCTAATGTCATCACATTTCCATGCCTTTGCAGAACACTTAAATGTCACCAATCACTGTGTCAGCTGTGACCACAGATACATTATCCTACTGTTCTGTTGTATGCACTATATGCTGTTTGCAAACACACACACAGACACACACTCAAGCAGACCAGCAGGATGATATATATTGTGACATGAACTGGATTTTGTGCTTCACAGTTGGAGGTTTATAGGTGTCTATTTCTTACCTTCTGTTAAATTGTTGTGCTTGAATTCTCTTCTGTTCTGTGTTCTGTGTCGGCCAACTGCTGGTGCAGTTAATTAGGCCAGGCTAAATATAGACACCTGCCTATAATATTAATTTATTATCTTTGTGAGACAAAACCTTAGATGCGTAAATCTCTTTTCCTGCTGGTTTCTGGCAGGTCAGTATTTTACAAAGCATATGTTTTTTAAGGCTGGCAACGTGGACTTCAGCACATTTGTATCAGATTCATCTTATTGTTATTTATTATCTTTTATGTAAAGTACTTTTTACTGAGCTATAATGTCAGTGACCCTAAACTACATTAATTGCAAGGCAAAATAAATCAAAACAGGATTTTCTTGAGAGGAAAAAAAAAGATATTAATGGTTAAAACTGGTAAGCCGTTATGTAATTAAGACAATATGTGTAAAAATCAGATATGTTTGCATTTATTATCACAGATGTAACTTTTGACATGCTGAATGAACTGACTATGTAGCAGAATGTTCCTCTCACTGTGACTTAAACACATATTGGACTGTGCTTTACTACTGTCCTTTAAAAGATCGCTGTCCTGAGGAAAACGTAGTTAGCCTGTTAATTATACCTGTCTTAAAATAGACATTATTGTAATTAAAGTATGGCTCTGTGGCAGCACAATTCTCTGTGCTCTGGTAGGAAATTGTTGTATGGACCATTTTCTGAACTGGGCCAGGGAAAGCCCAGTGTGCTGTGCCTTGTAATTAAGTCTGGCTAAAAATAGAAGCTTGGGTTTATGGTTAACATATAAAGATGAGATGATCCAGTGGTCATTGTCAGCAAAGTTCAGTGCTTGCAAACGACAATGGACTTAATTACAAGGCAAAAACAAAGAAAATGGATATAATCTGCTTCAAAATTATTAAATATACAATACACAATGAGACCGTACGCACAGTAAGTAGACGATGACTCTGTGTCTTTCCACTGTACAAACGTTTTGCCCAAATTTTCCTGATACAGGCACTGCAATGAAAAAGTCATGGTTAGGGTTAGCTGTCAATCATAACGTTAACCAAATATTAAATCCGAGGCAACCCTGACGCCGCCTGACTGTTTTCATTGTGCCTCTTTGCCTCTCAGCTGTATGAGCACCGTGGCATCAAACACAATGAGCTCAGTATGGATCCAGGAAGTTTTCACACACATTTTGTACTATATTTCTGAGAGTACTGGAACTTTGCAAGATTTTCTGTAGGATATTTTGTCATTGAATCAGGCTTCTACCATCTAAAGAGTTGTGCACACCACACTATAGATGTAGAACAGCAAAAAGTGACGCCCTCTCTGACAGTGATAATGCTAATATGCTGATATTAAGCGGCTTGTCCTGCATTTTGGTTCACTATCTTAGGTGAGTGAGTTAGCATGCCAACATTTCCTAGTTAACGTACAGCTAAAGCTAATATGAAAGTAATTTGTTTTGCAGGTTTTTGACCAATTAAAACTTCAACTTGATGACAGCTAGTTACGGGATCACAGGTGATCACAAGTGATACAATTTATGCTTAGGAGGAGGTAAACATTTCATGTACCAAATTTACTGGCAAACCGTCTATTAACTGTGGAGATATTTTACTGAATTTGTGAAAATTCAGCCTCAGAGAACTGAGGAAATGGCGATGACCTTGGTTATATGTAGTCTAATTCCTCTTCCTTATGTTCCAAATACTCTTCAAGAAAAAGTCCAAAGTGTTCTCCCTGCCTCTCCTTTCAGTTTCTCTTCCTGCCCGCTCTTTGCACTGTGGTGGTGAACATGGTCTACACTGCAGCTATCAGCCTATCCATCATGATTATGTGTTTGTGAATCAACTGCAAATATTAGCACAGACAGCGGTTACGCTGCTGCTCTCACCAAGCATTAGCCCAGTTAGCTAACCATCACACGCTGCACTGACAAAGCACACCTGTAATTACAAACCCACACGCTGCCGACTTAACAGCCATAAATCTACACTGAATCGCCGCTTTTCCTTGATGGAAGAGAGAGGTGTTCATACCTGATAAGAGAGCAGGAAAGGATTTTGTTTTTTTCTTTTTTCCTTTCTTTTTTTTATGTTTTTCTTTCTCTTTAATTTTACTCTGTTGTGTCCTAGTTTTCAGCTTGGTGACGTACACGTTTGCCTGAACACACATGCAATATATACATATTCACATGCAATACATATGTAAAGAGAGGGTGTGTGTGTGTGTGTGTTTGTGTGTGCCTGTGCATGCTGTGCCCTGTAGATCTAAATTATGAAGGACATTTGAATCTATATTTGATGACTGCCTCTTATTAAGAAACCAAGCATTTGGCAGAGTGTGATGGCTGCTGTGCGTCTGTGTGCTCCTGTGTGCCATTTTATATTCACGCAAGTGTATGCATGTGTCTGTTCATTGGCTGAAAGGTTGCTGCTATTGAATCACCCGTCACTGTTGCTGTGTGACTTTGTATTTTTGTGTTGTTAAGTCAGAATTGCTCTTTTCGGCATTTAAGACCTTGGCAGTAGACTTCTCCACTAAAGTTTAGTGCAGTGTTGTTAAGGCCAAGCCAGCTTTTATGAGTTATCAAACCACTAATTAAAGTTAATCTTCATACTGACAAACTAAGATCTAATATGCTAAAAACGTTTTCAGACCCTGGTCTTGGTAAATAGCTTTAAGACATATTGTTGCTGTCAGGAAATTGATATTAAACTTCCTACATTTGCAGCAGTTGATAGGCTGAGAACATTTTGTTCACCCCAACAGTAGTTGAAACAGAGATGTGAACGGTGATGGCAGAATTGTCATCGAGTTCTGACGCTTCCTCCTCTTCTAATATTCTTGAGTGAAGCAAAATGTTCTTCTCCAAAAACGTCTGACGTTCCAGTCTCGGTCATAAATTGAGATAAATGTAGAATCATGCTGCTGTCAGGAGGGTGATAAATTAGGGTTGCCTCAGTAATTTGTGAATCCTTCTCTAAATTGTTGGGTTGGTGCTTCTGAAGCTCTTCACAAGAAGCTAGTTCCGGACAAGTAATTTATAACTCAGGTTGCAACATTAAAATTCGAGAAATGTCTTAATTTGCATTTTGATCAGGTGATTGACCAGATATCCTATTTTCCACCGTATTTAGGGCTCTATGAAATCCATTTTATTTTTTCTCAAATTCCGTTTTTTCCATTTTGATTTATTCAAATCATGAAACACAGTTTTTCCTCGTGTTTCACATGTATCCACACGTTTCTGATCGACGGTAAGCAGACAGAATTTGCAAAAAAGCATATGACTAGATGCGTAGAATTCGCTCGGAAACTGCTCGGCTCTTTATTTTAGGGTAAGTGATGAGTTTTTCAGTTTTTTTGCTGACTTTGCCAGCGTCTTGGACGGCCGTTTCGACATGCTTGCATTGTTTGGGAGAGGGGCGGGAGAGTTTTAAGTGACGTCGGGTGGTCCCACGCATTAGCACTCCCCTGGAATGTTCTCCTCAGATAAATGTTCCCCTCCTCCCAAAAAAAAACTGAATTTTGCTTTAATTACGTCCATTCTGTGTTATTTTGAAACATTAAACTTAAGTTTGAGAAGAGTTGGATTGCGTGTTTTTTAATGAAATGAAATGATAGGCCTACTCAGCCTGGAAGGGATTAAATGAATCTGCTGTGCTCATGTTTTATTTGCAGAATGCCAGGCAGTGTTTAAGCTAAAATTCAAATACAACACAGCTTTTTTAAAAAATCTATTTCTGGAGCAAGTAGTGAGCAATTTTAGTGGAGTGGTGTGAAACCTGAGTTGAGCGCTGAGCAGCGGGGGGGTTGAACACCTGAGCGCTGGGAACGCAATGAGTGGAGATTTTTACCGGTCAGCTGCGCTCACATGCTCTGCTCCTTGTTTTAAATTAATATTAGCAAGCTAATGTTAGCTATGTCACTTGGATCAGTTAGCTGACAATATGTATCAGCTTGTAATATTTAGTAAAAGCTGATCTCTACATTGTAAATAGTTTGTTTGGTGAATACTGTTTTAGTAATTTAGTAACTAGACTAAGTTGAAGTACACAGCAGAGCCGTGCAACTGGCTCAGGTCACAGTAATAGAGCCGTCTTAAGTCTGAGGGCAGTTCGATGTGCAGCATCAGGATCCAAAGTGACTCTTATAAATTAATGAATGCTTTATCGAACCACAGCTGAAAATCTGTCGAGTGCAATGAAAAAGACAGGAAGAAAAAAACTGTCTAAAATGAAAGCAAAGCAGAGAGCTCGAGAGCAACTCATCTGCACTGCAGCTTAGCAGGAGGAGAAGCTTTATGATTCAAAACATCATTTAAAATCACTTTTTCGCAGCATTCACACTTTGATTTCTAGATCAAAGCTTTTCCAAAATATAAAATGAAAGAGCGCACACACACTGAGATACACAGACACATTCGCTGAAACGCTCGTCTGCTCTGTAACTCGGATGATTTAAATTACTTGTATCAGAAAGGAATATTCAATCATAGCAGCAGCTATTAATGAGATGAATAAGAGTGATTCAGCTGTACAAAAACAAGACCATCAGTGGATGAAATCCTCTCTCATCTCTTCCGCACATAAGATGTGATTTATATTTGTTTGCTCTAATTTTCATATTCCCTTTTGTCAAAATGCAGCGATGATTAAACACTTCTTGTATGTATGCAAGCTGATTCTCAGAGAATTTTCAAGCACATATCACATGCCTGCGACCTTGGTGCAGGTAATGAAACACTGACTCAGTTGTTTTCTAGCTAGGCGCTGTCTCCCCTGATCTATGACCGCACACACACAGACACACACATACAAGGACAGGCGCGTAGCTGTTTATGACATGCAGTGTTGATGTATTGCTACAGGCCTACACATCCTTCAGGCCACATTTACACACAGTTTACCTCTCACTCAAACACTGCAACACAGTCAGCATGCTGTTAATTCTGGTCGTCGAAGGACACATTTTTGCTCTTGTTCAGTAAAAGCTAGACAGATGGAGAGCTACAGTAGAGAGAAAAGCAGTCAGAGAAAGAGTGAAAATTATGGAGTAAGGCTGAGATAAAAAACAAACAAACAAAACACTTAGAGAGAGAAGAGGACTCTGGACAAATTGAACAAACAGTACCAAATAAATAATAAGGGTGCAACAACTAATTGGCTTAGTTGACAAAAATTGATGACAAAATGAGTTGCCAACTTATTTAATTGTCAGTGATTTGTTGGTTTTGTCACCACGCGTGTTTTTCACACCGTGGAGCTGAATTAAACACTGTTTTTTCGGGGGTGTTGATGGAAGTACCTTAGGAGTCCATCATAGCGACAAAACAGCACAATGGCGGCGGCAGATCCTACACCGTCGCATCTACACCATAAACGGGCTGAAGTATGGGAGCATTTCAGTTTTTCCTAAGCGCTTCGTTTTTTACTAGTCTGCAGAATCTCTCCGCACTGCTGTGTATGTTTGTGTGTACTCCCTGCACACACACACACACACACAGGAACACAGAGCACTGCAGTAAAAGATAACAAATGATCAACATTAACGTTACCTATGCTGACATGAGCTACGCTCTCACTGTAAGCTATCAGTGCACATGTTCAACCTGCATCAACATGAACATGTAGAACGCAGTATTTTAATCTGCTCAGTCCGTTCACGGTCACAAGCACAGTATGCTAGCTCAGCAGCTAACAGCTAACTGTTACAAAAAAAACCCAAACTAACTTTTGTGTGCTGCTGCTGAGACAACAAGCTCTTTCTCCCTATAGGGAAGCAGCAGATATGTGGTAGACACGGTACCTTTGTTAAAGGTAGCCTCAGTATTAGTAACAGTGCCTAGTCTATTCAGCAGCAAAGTTTATTTGAAGACACATTTCTGAATGAAGTATTCATATTTATTGTCTTTGTCAGCACATTCCTAGAACAACCTCAAGCTAAATTTAGAAGCTTAAAGCTTAAGAAGAGCTATCAAGTAACTGCGATTTATTATCACTTAATCATTTAAATAATCGATTAATTGACTATCAAAATAGTCATTAATTGCAGCCCTAATAAATACATCATGTCCTTTTCTCAGCATTAACTGTTAACTGAACAGGGAGATGCAAGTTAAAGTGTTTTCCTTTTTGAGGAGGCGTTCCAGTGTTTTGAGGTTTTGGTGAGTCCGACTAGTTTAGGGAAGTAAAGTTGGCCAGTTGAGAAGCAATGAATGCATGCATGACAATGTCTAAATACCTCTGCATTGAGAATGAACCCTCTTATATATTTGTTTGTATGCAAAAGCCCGGCTTACTTTTTTTTTCAAATTTCTTGGAAGGGAAAGGGAGTCTGGTGATGGAATAAATTCAGAGAGATTTGGTCAAGCGAGGCGTAGCAGCAGCAAAAAATCTACCCGCATTTGGCGTGTGGCGAGTGTTGATTTCAGACAGTTTTCACCACACATTCTGACAGGCGAGCTTTGAGTATGTCGGACTTAAACTGATTTTTCCAGTCAGAGACCAGAAATCTCCCGACAGCGTGAGCTCTGCGACACATAAACTTTGTGTTACTTCAGTTTCTATGGAGCTGTACTGTGGGAAAGTCCACAGCTCTCTGACACACGTTTCAGATGATAAAAGAAATGTTTTGCTGCCTTGATCATCATTCCTGCAGGGTGAAGCTAGTGTCATATGAAGACTTGCATAATGGCAAAAGTTGCAACAGTAATTTATTCAGCAATTTTGATGTTCATTTCTGTGATAGCACCCATGAGCATGTAATTACTATGTAGTTGCCCGTGACATTAATATGTACCTCTGCATGTGAGTGAGTGTGTGTCACTCTGTGAGTGTATCTTTGGATGTGGATGGTGTTTGCTCACTGCTCTGGCATTTAGAGGCTAATCAATGCCCTGCTGACTACCGCTGCTAATTGAAGGTTAGCAGATACCATCAGCATGAGCCTCTCTCTCTTTCTCTTTCTCTCTCCTTGCCCTTCTCTCTTCCTGTCTTTGGTCAATAGGGCTGTATTTTTGTCCACCTCAAGAGCAGCATTTTCCACCACTAAGCACACACAACGCATGCAACAGCAGCATGACAGTCGCACAAGTAAAGGTTCCTACCAAGTGTCACACTGCACTTATCAGTGCCAGCGACTGATTGCACCTCTTCAGAGCAACAGTGTGATTCATTTTATCAACCATCAAGAAAACACTTTGAACTTCAAGTAATATTTCACCGCAAAACTATTTTCTGTGTGTCAAGTACTCACCCTTAGATGTCCTGAATTGAAGAAATATTTTTTCCCTCCATTATTCCACAGAAAATGTTTTTTTTCCAAAAAGTGAGCCAATCACTTCAGCTGCTTTTGCTGGTAGTCTATGGAGATACAGTTTTCAAAACATCAAAACCATCAAAAAAAATCGTGTTGTCGGCTCAATACTTCCAAAACATTGTTATTACAGCTAAAAAGTTACTAAATCCAACATATCAAGTACAAGACTTGCACGCATTAGAAGTTTTAGAAGTTTTCTTTGAGCAGCTACACTGTTGTTTCAGCTAGAGCTGCTTGAACAGCTGCTTGCACTGGATGTGTTGGATTTAGCAGCTTTGTAGCTGAAAAAACAGTGTTTTGGAAGTGTTGAGCCTGTGACACGATAAAGAAGACTTGGATTATACCACACGAAGCCGCTGTGATTTTTGTATGGACATTTTCAGGTGGTTTTGATGTTTTGAAACTGAATCACCACTGACTGCCAGCAAAAGCAGTTGAAGTGAGTGACTCCAATTTTTGGAAAAAAAATCTGTTTATCGTGGAATAACACTGGAGGTAAAAGACATATTCTTCAATAATCAATAATCTGAATACTGCTATTTTAAAACGGATTTATTCTTCTTCACATTTGAATGCCATCATTATACCCATTAATATTCACAATCATGTAAAGGGCTGAACGATAAGGATTGTCCGGGACAAATAAAATGACACTTTTCTCTGTTCAATCGAGGACATCAGGTTGTTTTGTCTGTGGCTGATGGTGAAAGTAGTGAAGTGTGTCTAGACTAAACATGTAGCAAAGTGACTGCTTGCAGAGCTGAGATGGAGGGGCAGCTCAGTGTATACGCATAATATTTGACTTAAATTCCTTCCATTTATTCCAGATGTAAAAACTTAAATTGCGCTCTTTAATACAGGTTGAAGAGCGAAGCGGAAAAAATGGGATCGTTTTTTAAAGGCTTATCAAGTTTCTGTAAAAAAGTTGCTCGAGTGCCATGACAAGGAAGCAGCATCTCCTCACCCTCCTCCAGGGCCGTGCTTTTCCTTGCTCTGATTCATTACCTACACACAAATTAAACATGACCATTAACTTTAGTCGCTGTCGTTTTTTGATAAGTGCTGATAAATGAAGCAGTTTGTATAGGAGCAAATAAAAATTTACAACAGGCAGGGCGATTACTGACCCACAGGCCGAACCGCACAAGTGAACAAAAACATGAACGATGAACCCTGCAATCTTTCTGCTTTCCGTAGACCGTTACTCTTCAACATTGTGCGTGTGTGTGCGCGCGCGTGCATGAAGATGCTGAACAAATGTTGCAGTAGTGTGAAGTCAGCTGCAGACAGAAACGAGGACAGTGTCATGTCAACTTCACACAGTGTGTATGGGTTTGTGTGGTCTCACCGTAGCTGCAAGAGACGGGCCGAACTAGGTGATTAATCCTCATGTCTGCTGTTGCCATGGTAATAAGGACACCTGAGAGGGAGGGTGAGAGAAAGTGAAGACTGAAGAGAAACTGAAGATAACCATTGTTTATGTGGAAAAACGTATAAAAAAAGGAGAGGAAGGTCAAACAACAGTGAGATGGATGAGAACAGGAATAAAGACGATGCAGAGAGGAAAGGAGGGTGAGGAGACAAGCCCTCCATTTTGAGTTGGTTTGTGGTGAGCATCTGTGCTGCCTCCTCTTGTCTGTGCCCTCTTTCCCCGTCTTCTTTACAATCCCTACCCTCGCTCGTTCTTCCTCTTCCCTCTAATTCATCTTTCTTCAATTATTAACTTCATAAAAAGCTCCATGTGTCCGTTTATAAATAATTGAGCCTTAAATGGGGTGTCCCTTGTGTATTTGTGTGTGTGTGTGTGTGTGTGTGCGCGCATGAGATGGAAAAAAGAACATCCATCCATGCAGTCGCCCAGTCCGGTTGTCCTCTCTCTTTATTCCTCCTTCCTGCATTCCTTTCTTCTCTCTAACCTTCTCCCACTCCCTCAGTGTCTTTGCGTCATGCCTTCATTTACCCGTCCATGCTGTCCATCTGTCTGTCTCTTTAATGTCGGCTTTGTTTCTACAGTCAGATATTTAAGACAGAGTGTCCACACTGTCATTTGCAAGTGATTGTATCAGATTTGTATCTTCATGGGTTGCTGTGGTAACGACATAGGCGTCAGTACGTACGCTGGTGTTGGGATCCACAGATGAAGATATTCATTTTGAGATTTCAACAGGACTGTTTTTGAATAAACATGTTTCCCATCTGCCACAAAGGAAGCTATGGACTGAGCTCATCCCCC
>JAQLOL010000023.1:5825730-5849432 GCA_029783665.1 Naso thynnoides
GTAGATATAAAAGACTAATTTTAAGGTAATAAAAAACAGTAGTTCCTGTTTTCCGGTGATTAAACATTCATGAAAATGTAATTTTAAATACTCTTTTCAATTTTGATTATTATATGAACCTAAATCTCACACAGCAGACTTTTAAAATAGAACATGTAAAGATTTAAGACAGTTTTTGTATCAGATTAGGAAAAGAAACTATACTGGCATTTTTAGTCAGGAATTAGGCTCTGTGCTGTAAATTCAAATTAATTTCAAAGACTTCATCCTGGAGGAGGAGCTTCCTGAGGGTAATTTGAACCCATCCCCTGTGTATTTGTCATCATCACTTCCTATGGAATCACTTTCTACTAATCACATTGATAATATTAAGTTAAAAGAAATTATTCCAAACAAGCGATGGGGATACAGTACATGTTCTTTTTCTGTGTAAAAAAAAAAAAAAACATTGAGAAATGTTCTGAAATTCACAAAATTACCTACTATCAAGTCCTCTGAGGTTTGGGACAAATACTTTACCATTAAACACAGCCCACCCACCCACACAAATCAAAGGTTTTAAATGACAAAATTAGCACGTTTAACATGTAGCACAATGTGTTCTCAGTATGAGATCACACACACACACACACACACACACACAACAACAACAAAAACAACAACAACAACATTATGCACACCTCCATGCACCGACAGGTTATTCACTGACATACACAGGTATATCAAGGCTGTGCTCATCAAGCTCCCCTTTACTTGACTGTCTTAGCATTAACTGTCTTTGTTTATAGTTCGGTGGAGCCTCAGGCCTGACTGGAAAACACACGTTTCTCCACTCTGTGTTTGTGTTTGCGTGGGTGCGTGCGTGTGTGTGTGTGTGTGTGTGTGTGTGTGTGTGTCTATATGTGTGTATTTGGGGTGTTGTGGCCATCCAAGATAAGAGCTGTTGAATCAGATTATCTTATATTCACAGCTACAAACACACAAAAACACAGTCAGACACCCTATACATATGTCTTTGAGTGTGTGTGCGTGATTGTGTGTGTGCGTGTGTGCATGTTTGTGAATGTGCATGTGTTGGCTTATTGAAAATCCCACATTGTAAGATATGGAATGAGGTTTCTTCCTCTCCATCCCTCTCTTTTCTCAGGGTGTCTTACCATTCAGTTTTCTATAAGCCCTTTTGCCGGTCTCTAGGATACCAACCAGTTACCGTAGCAACCAGTCTAGCCGACCACCTCCATGGAACATGCAGCCATGCGGTCACCTGACCACCTGTCTTTCACTTGATTGGAGGCTGTGGTTTGGCCACATCTATAGTCAGGCTATTGGTTGGACATTGGGGCCCAAACAGATTCTCTCTCTCCTGTCATTTTCATGCCCTTACTCTGTTTTCTGTCTTTCCTTTTTCCATCTTTTTTCTGCTCCTCTCTGTCTCTCCATCCCTCCCCCCTCTCCTTCTGTCTTACTGTAGCTCAGCAAACACAAAGATTGTATTACATCAGCATTGTGCAACAGTTACTGCATGGATTCACATTTGATACTGCTGCCAGACTGTATGTGAGGAAAACACGTATTATGCACAGGGATTTAAATAAAGAGCTTCAGCACAAGTAGGCTAAAAAAATCAGACTGAGACCATTTGTAGAATAAACAAAGAATCCCCTCACAGTAAATGTTTAAAAATGTGTTTTCTTGTAATTGTATTGAGGCACAAGTGTATTTTCCATTAGCTTGAATTTTTTTATCGTCGATTTATTACATTTTTACGGTATTAGTATCCTTGAATTTCTTTTCTCTTTTGGTATATTCATTTCAACACAAGTGCTGACAAAATAAGTTACAGTGTGCGACTTTATAAAGCAGCATGATGCAACTGTTTAACCTTAAAACTAAAGCCTTAAATGGTTTTGATGGTACACTGACTTTTAATAGGGAGAATGGCGCCTTTTTTATTCCAGCACCCTGAACGTAACTTGTGTTGCTGGGATACGATGCCTGCGAGACAAACACTTCACAGCACTCCATCTCACAGGCCAACAACTACATTATGTGACTGATTTTGGTAAAACTTAATCG
Organism: Naso thynnoides; assembly: GCA_029783665.1. Classification (NCBI taxonomy): domain Eukaryota; kingdom Metazoa; phylum Chordata; class Actinopteri; order Acanthuriformes; family Acanthuridae; genus Naso; species Naso thynnoides. The sequence goes on from JAQLOL010000023.1 coordinate 5,827,807, forward strand.
TCTGTAATGGAGAAAGTGTTTCCAGTCATCGGTGAGATCATTGCAAAAAAAGAAAGACTTAAAGGAAGATGTTGCGCCGCCCTTTTTTCCTGGTTGACTTGTAAGTGATATTCGCTGGCTTGTTAAGTTATGTCTCCGGTTGTTGTACTTTCTTGATGTTTAGCTGTGTTTGCCACAGAGCATGTGACCATTTTGGACTGAGCAGCTTTATTAAACAGCTGGAGCGCTGCGTCATCTCTCGCTCCACCCCGCTCCAAAGTCGCTCTGGTGCCGCTCACACCATGAGATGGAAGCATGCTTGACCCAGAGTGCATCTGTGTATTGCCCAATATACCTCACCCACCCACGCTATTTCCTGTCTCCTGCTGGCAGCTGCAGCTCAATGAACTTCACAATGTATTTTGAAAGGAAACTGAGAAGTCATGCAGGTGTATTATTCCTGTTCCTGTAACAGATGGTGATATTTATGCACAAGAAAACGACTGGAGAGCGAGTGGTGAGCGATTTCAGTGGTGCGGGGTGAAATCTGAGTGAGCGCTGAGCGATACTGAGCGTAACGGCTGCAGGAGGCTTTGAGCGACTGAGCGGCAGAAACGGACAGCCCCGCGAGCGATGAGCAGAGATTTCTACCGCTCAGCTCCGCTCACATGATCTGGTTAGCAAAGCTGACAACTTGCTAATTTTTCGGGATTAGTAACATAATCATAGCAAATGCATGTGTACAGCTGTCCTTACTGTCGCTACAGTGGTGTGTAAGTAAAGTTGCCATGTAGGGGTAAGGATGTGAACAACTCATTATTCTGCAAGTCGACTTGTGGGAGGCGTGAATCAACAAGTCAGCTGACCTACTGTTTTTTGTTGTTGTTTGTTTTTGTTTATTTTTTCACAGGGCAGTAGTGTTCATGCTTCTGACCCTTCAACACAACCAAGTATCGTTGGAGCGGCGCCGTCCTTTAGCAGGAGTTATCTCCTAGTCCAGCTTCACACCACATACCAGTGTAGTACTGCACCACAGTGAAGTTAGTTTTACGTTGGATATCCGGATCCAGCTGCGAAGAATACCCATCCTGAGACTAACTTCACCGTGGTGCTCATGTTGAGGAAGTGCCGTGAACAAATGCACACAGAGTTTTTTCTTTTAGAAACAGGAACGCTACTTATTTCATTTTTTCAGTTTATTTGACAGGGACAATGCACAGCTTCTTAGCTGCACCACAGTTAGCCATGAGCTAATTTACATCTGCAGTCCTTGGGCAGGAGACGGAGACAGTGTCAGAGAAAACTCTGCTGGCACGAATGTGGCGGGGACACACAGGTGATTTTCAGCCAAGCTGGACAGTTTCTTGCACTCCGATTTATTTAAGTTCTATTTTTGGAGTTGACTTGAGCAAGAAAATTGGTCATTAAGTCGACATATTGTTCACATCCCTTGCAGGGGTATGAATTTACTAATTACCACCCCACCCCCCAAAAACACTTACATAATGTTGCCACAGGAGTCTTACTCTTTCAAACAAAGCAAAGCTGCTCTTGTTCCACCACAGATGATCTTATGACTCCCAGCTGTTCATGACTTGCAGGTGGTATTCAACTGAGTTCTTTTATGAAAAGAAAAGGATTGCCACAGCTCTGACTTGTGCAGTGTGTGTATGTGTGTGTGTGTGTAGATAGTGAGTCTAACTTATCATCTTATGCTTTATACTTATACATACTTGCTTACTATACTTATTTTTTGAGGCAGTGAGTTTGCATATTTTTTAAATCAGCTCATTACATTTTCCTTTACACTGCAGTAAGTCGTGGATGTTTCCTGAAGTCTCCTCGTCATTTAATCATGGTTAGAGCAGCTGTGCATTCTCAACCTCAAACAGCCCTCTGCAGGGCACCATAAAGTGTTTTGGTATCTACCTCCTACTGAATCACTGAACTCCTAAATCAGTCTTTAATTGAGGATTGAGTAAGCAGCTACTGGGCCTAACTGTTGGCCGATCTGACTAACCTTGTTATCCTCAGTAAGAAATGAAAACGTAAGTCATCTGCTGCCGCCTCATGGGATGGAACATGTCAGAACTGTCCTGGACTAAGTCTTGGCCTAGGATCAACGTTTTTAATCCTACTTTAATCTTCATTATACTCAATTATAAGATCACGGTCTGATTATCATCAGAGATGACTGGTTAATATTACTCAATTTTCTTTCAATTAAAAACGGCAGGTCTTCCAAGCTCACTACAAAGTCATTACTGGATTGAGTCTAATATGGTCCAAGGATCACTGTAGCATAGATATAATGGCAGCTTCCCAAAAAAAGCCTTGTAGATAAACAAATATTAATGCATATAACCTCTAATAGGTGGACGAGACCACTAACCTTTTTCACGCAGGTAGCTATGATTATATTGTAAACATCACCAGTAATAAACCTGAGGGCAGAATGATCACCAGCCTCTCAGGGCTTAAGAGAAGAGGCAGAGGCATGCCAAAAAAAATTACATCATCATAACTCATAACAGAGAGGAAAACAGGTTTTATAATCCCCTTCCTACAACACAGGAACGTTAGTTAGCTCTCTGTTTGAAACACATTTTTTTGTCGTAATTTAAAGACCAGATATCTGTATGATATTTCAATATCAGTTTGTCATCTATCCAAGTACTGAGGTATTTATTTTCTGAAAGTCCTTCAAGTTCGGATCCTTGAACAGTGTAAATGCAACATTTTTGCTGCCAGTATCTCCAGCTCTATGGAGCAACATGTACTTTGTGTTACTAGCATTCAGCTAGAGGTTGAGACCATTGAGTGCAGCTTGGAGCACGCTGAAGGAATGTTGCAGGTTGTGCACATGTAGTTGAGCAGAGTTTGCAATGCAATTCAATACTGAATCATCTTTGTATAAATTAGCAGGGCGGTTGAAAATGAAATAATTTTATTATTATAAAGTAAAGAGAACAGGACCTAAAATGATCTGCGGTACATCCTTTGTTAGTAGTAAAACCTCTGACGGAATTGTTCCTGATTTTCTCATTTTAATTCTTAAGGCTGTTTTAACATCAGGAATTCTAAAAAATACTTGTTAATTTTTTTCATTTTTTTATAAAGTCCTCTTAACTGGAATAAAAAATACCCAACCGAGTTAGTGTACTGATATAATAACTTTCCAAATAATTAGTAAATTTTTAAATGAAGTCTATAAATTCTGCTTACAACAGATGAATGGTTATGTCCACAATGTGTTTCATAGAGCGAGAAGTTTTAAACATTTCAGTTGCTAACAGCATGTAAAATACAGTAGAAACAGACACAAACAAGGTTTGTCGTGCAGGCCCAGCGCCAGGATTTTAATTTTTGACAGACCTCACAATTACCGAAGTTAAAGGAAAACTGCACTTTTTTGGGCATTTGGCCTATTATTCACAATTCCTACGTAAGACAAGAACATAGATGCCTTTCGCTGTAGACACATTGTTACTGTGGGGAGCAAGCACCAAAGAACTACTTTTCCTGAGCATAATGACACAGCGCATGGGTCACAGTGCCTCGGTTACGGCGTTGTGACCATTCAGACCAAACAGTCGTGAATGTGACAGTCACAACATGGTCACAACATGTAGATGAAGCTTTTTGAAGATTTTCGGGTGTGTTTTAGGGGCTTTAGAGGGCAGTAATGGTGTATCCCCACTACGTCCACTGAACAAGCAAAACTGCCGGCACGAAGCAGCTATCTGGCGACCAACTGAACGCACAGAGACTGGAAAGACGTCTATGTCCTTTTCCTACGTAGGGATTGTGGATGACAGGCTAAATCCCCCCCCCCCCGAAAGTGCAGTTTTCCTGTAACACTAACAGACATAGAGCTGAATTGTTTCTTTCCTGCCTTGTATCTCTGTAAGTACTGAGCGTTGCTGCTGAGACAAGCTTATAAATTGACAGCGCATTTGTCTCTCACATCACAATGACTTTTCCACACAATGCAGCGCACACTCTTTCATCTAAATACAATGTTTCACGTAAAATTCACAGACACGCTGCCTTGCCTGCAGGAAGTGAGAATAGGGTCAATAGACGATTTTTCGCAGGTTGACCCCAGTTTAAAAAACCCTGTAGACCTGCTGATTTTACTGTCAAAGCAGCAATAGTCTCCGATGATGACCAGACATGGATTGCTAGTTTGACACCCTGAGGTGTGCTCGGCTATTCTGATCTCAATTAACTCCTGGTCTTCCAAGGTTCGATAAAGCAACATTAACACTTAATGCTTCATATAATATTCATTGTTGTGATGAGTGTGAGTATGATGCGTGTGTGTGTGTGTGTGATGTGGATGAGGTGTGTTTAGAAAGAGGAGGGGTGAGAACTCACTGTTGGATCTAAGTATAGATGAAGTGTGAGAAGAAAGAGACAGTGAGTGACAGAGAGGCGGACTGGACAAGAGAGACTGATGCTCCATCGTCACAACAGTGAAACTGAGAGAAGAGAGGGCTTAGAGTTCAAGTGTGACAGTAAAGGAAAGGTAAAGGGGGAGGGGGGAGTTTGCTTGAAAATCAAAGAGTCTGATGTGGAGCAGAGGGATCATTAATAAGAGGCGCCGGGCCTGCACAGGTTGGAACAGATGGCCCGAGAGAGAGAAATTCCTGCTATAGGTCTTTTTTAAGAATGATTGTTGACAAAGACAGATGGAGGGCCTGGTGTGTGTGGGTGTGTATGTGCAGGTTTGTTCAGAGAGTGTATCCATGCCATCTATTGGTCCTGCCTTTACATCGTTATGTCCCAACCCATTTCTCACGTTAACCGCAAATTACACCGAGTGTTGAAGGAGCTTTTAATGAGGATTGCAGGTAACAGGGTTCAATTGATTTTGTCACTTATTGTTGGTTGTTGTTTGCGTTGCACAACTGCCACAAACATGATTGTTGTTGTCTTGGAAGCAGTTTGTATTTTAAGGAGGGTGTTTTTTATCCTTTTGTGTAGGCGAACACACACACACACACACACACATTTAAGCTGTAATTAAATGAGGCATTGCACACCTTTCTTAAAACTACAGAACAGCTGTGAGGGAACTTGGGTTTTGTTTGTGTGTGTATGAGTGAAAGTGTGACAGATCAGACCAAAATATCATCTCCATAGCAACTACACTCTGCATAGATAAAGACATTGCCTTTTTAATAAAATAAATAAATAAATAATCTCCGATATAGACCTCTAATAATAATTAAGTTAATTATGAGTTTTCTGGTGGCTCAGACTATCTTTGAAGCAGCTATGAAATAAACTTTAAAGCAAAACTCAGCTTGCAAAGATGTTTCCTCTCAAATCATAAATCTGACACTTGAGAAGAGACGTCGGAGCCCAAACGATGTGAAGCTCACTGCACATCCAGCACTGGCTGCTCAGATTAGTGCCTGTTTTAAAACCGTATCACTTCAGCATTGTCCTCCACAGCAGGCTGGGACTGACAGTATCCTCATGAATGTAATGTGCTGCATATCTGTGCAAAACGTGAACAAAGGGTTTTTGCATGCATAATACACTCATGTACGTGCTTATGATTACATGCAAAGCCGTGCGTGCTGCTCCTCCTCCTCCTCCTTCTCCTCTTCTCTCCATCGCTGCTTCTGTCTCTCTTGGGGTTGAGGTGGGGACAGTTGGATTGATTTTTTTTCTGCTGCGCTCTCTGGCTGCTATTGACTAAGTGTGTTTTAACGATCCATTCATATAATAGCACATACTGTACATGAGCCATATCCGCCACCTCCTCCTTCTGTGTCTGTGTGTGTGTGTGTGTGTGTGTGTGTGCTGTCTTGGGTGTGGTTTCAGGATGTAATGGTGGCAGCGGAAGCTCTATTGGAGCAAAGCATTGACCACATCTTGACACACGTGTGTTTCTGTGTGTGTGTATTAGAGCTCCATTGGGGCAGTCTGCTGGAGGACTGAACAACAGTTTATTATTTCATCACTTCCATTATTCAGCAACTGCAACAGAGAGGGAGGGAGTGGGGGAGACGGATAAAGAGACAGCGAGGGGTGGGAGAGAGGGGGAAGGAGGCGCTGTGTGTACCTCAAGCAAGTGAGAGGCTTTGGGATCCGTATCAACAACATGAGTTGAATTTAATTACTTGACATTCAGAAATGATTTCAAATATTGCATGTTTAGATGAAAATGAAGGAGGGAGGAAAAATGAGAGGGGAGGTGGAGTGGCAATGGAAAGGGAAAGACGATGCAGACGGAAGGTGCGGCAGCATGGACGGGAAGGGCGAGAGAGAGAGAGAGAATCAGAGATTGCATTCCTGGGAAATGAGGATGGTCACCATGGCAACTGCAGCTGAGAGTCACATGATGCAGAGGAGTGAGAGAGAGAGAGCGAAAAAAGAGGCAAGCGAGAGGGAGTGACAACCTGCAAACCACAGAGGAGGAGAGACAGAGAAACTGAGATGTTGAAGGGGTGAAATAAGAAAGAGGACAGAAAGAGGTGACAGTGTATGTAAATTTAGTCACGTGTGTAAAATGTGTGCGTTTAACGTTGGACTTCTTTCTTTTTTTAATAAGCCACTGGATTGCAGTGATGTCAGTTTAGGTATGTCTGGAGGAGGAGTGGTAAAGGTTAGACTGAGAGACAAGAGGAGAAAGAGAGAACAGGAGGTGTGATTGACAAGAAGGGTGAAGAAGATGATTTATAGAGAAGCCCCAAAATAGAAGAGAGAAGGGGAGGTGTCTGAGAGCAAGAAGAGTCAGAGAAAGAGGAATGAGAACAGATTGTTGATAGAGAATGCCAGCCAAATTTTCTTTTTCTCCGAGATATCTGATGGCTGATGCTCAGTCTGACGTCAACAACACACACACACACACACACACACACACACACACACACACACACACACCCACACCCTGATATGAAGATTTTGCATTGTCTGTTGCATTGTCTCTTCCTTGCCTGTATTTTATTCGTGCTCGGCTTGTGTTCCCTTACACAGGTTGATTTCAAAACAATTGTGATTTTTATGTCACCCACAACATCTGGCTTTGGCCACCAGATGGAAATGAACACTAACTCTGACCCAATTTAATTCTTTTAGGCAATGACTTTTATGAACTAGAACGTATTAACTAATACAAATCCACACAAAGCATGCTCCATGTACACTGTGACTGTATGGGAGCTCAACAGGTGTAGTTTGCCCATGTATTATATGTAATGTAAATGTATGTGATATCTGCTGCTACTGATCTCTCAGATGACACAATTAAAAAAAAAAAGTTTGATGACATCATGAAGTAGCATGGGAAGAGGGGAGCAGTTGGACTTCGTACGTAAATGTTGGTACTTACATGTCCAGTAAAACACGGGTAATATTAGCATCTCTCTGTAGTTCTAACATGTAGGCTTGGGTCTTTACCGGTCCGGGGTACGGCCTTAAACCAGTTTAATTTTTACAGATCAGCTCAATGTGAGATTCTGGCAAATTGAAAGAATCCGCCAGCAGCAACAAGTACCGACACCCAACAGCCTGATGACCCGCATAAATCTAACTGGTCTTGCATCAACAACAAGCAACAAGACAAGTGATGAACATATTGTGATGTTTGATTAGGCTACAAACAAAAATGATTTCAGTGTAGAGGTCAAGCTGCATGGCACAGAGTAACTTTATTAGGACACATAGCTTTAAGCTTAGCTGTTAGCGTCAGGAGGAAGAGGGTTTTCTTCCATGATATTCAGCTCATATAGTTATTATTTCTGCACTGTATCAGTTGTGGAAGTTCTAGAGACGTTGAAAAGCTTAATGACGTTGTGTCTGTGTTCATAAAATAAATGAGAGGTCTGTTTATGTGTCTCACAGCCACAGTTAAGATGTTAGCTTAGCTGTTAGCATCAGGAGGAAAGGGGTTTTTCTGATATTAATTACGCCCATTTTAATAATCATTTCTGCGCAGTATTGGTTGTATAAGTTCCAGAAATGTTGGAAAGCTTAACAACGTCATGACTGTGTTCATAAGATAAACCAGACGTCTGTTACTGTGTCTCATGGCCACAGTTGAGACGTTAGCTTAGCTAGTTGCGTCGTATGATCTCATCGTCATTTCTGCACTGTATCAGCTGGGGAAGTTCCAGAAATGTTGAAAAACCGAATGGCGCCGTGTCTGTGTTTACATGATAATTCTGTGGTGTGAGTTAACGTTATGAAGTTTGTTGTACAGCTCCATGGTGTTAACACACAACAACAGGTGTTTTGGTTTCAACGTCCGGACGTCAGTGACATCAGGAGAATCTCAGGTGATACTTTGTGTCACTCAGTACCTGCGACACCTAGTGGTGACAGTGCGGTATACCGGTCCAATCTGCTGTTTGGCTTAATATCAAACCGGTTTAGGAATTTTTACACCAGCCCAACCCTACTAACGTGTCACAAAACTCTCTCCTTCTTTAAAATCCCACAACAATATGTTCCCCTTTTTTTTTTTAGTTCTTCTTATCCCACATTCACCCTGGGTCTTATTGCTCACCCTCACGGTTTGCACATTTCAAGACTGCTTGTAGAAAATCTTGCATCGTCACAAGGGAGTAAGAAACGAATAGTGAACAATAAAGTTGCTTGTTAGTTTGCTGACATACTTTGTCACTTTCTGAAATATTATCCAGTGTTCAAAGATGGGCACATATACATCCAAAAGTATCTTGTTACAAATTACAAATACTTGGTATTTAAATGGATCGTATATTAGATTTCTTTATTTCAAGGGAAAAAATTGCAGCTAACAACAAAGCAGCTTTTTCCTCAGACTATTCGTCATGACAAACACAGATGAGATACAGTTCTTTTCTGCAGTTTAAACCTGGGATTAAAATGTGCATTAGCTAAGAGTAAATAATAAGTGTGATACTATATATTAGGTATTCCAAAGCAGCAGCCCATTGTTGATGTGAAATTCATCACTTTTGAGTCTTATGTAGAAAATCTCTTGATCTAATTGATTGTGTAACTCATCATTTAGAATTAAATAAGGTCAAAGATTGAAAAAGAGAAGTGAAAGCATCATGAGGTTTGTTATTTCTGAAAAGCACTTCAACACGTTAAAGTGTAATTTCTTCTCACTCAGTAGTCAAGTTAATTTTATTGATTTGTAATTAAATTAGCATGTCATACCTTGTGCCAAAGCACATTACTCATTCGTTACTGAAGATGGACCTAAATTATTCAGGCTTGTAATAAAATAATTTGAAGTCAATATTTCATGACAGATGATTAATTCTGTTGATAAATGGATGCACAATAAATGAAATAATGCGCACAAGGCTGGCCGTGATTGCAAAATGATCCGTCTAAAGGCAGATACTAGATAAGATGCATCAACTGATTTGCTGGAATAAATGTTAGACAAAAAGGTCCACGTGATGGGAAGAACTCCAAATTTGTCCATTTCCATGTAGTCAGGAAATCTTGTCGCCATCAGATTGAGATGGCAAATTGTTATAATGAAGCATTTTTAAATAATTGAATTCTAAATCTGTACACGACATGCTTACTTTTAATTTGGCTGTTAAAAATATGCTTGCCAAATGGATGTTTCTTTACCTCCATCATGAGGTTATTTACCGACACTGTTCCAACGCACGCACCGACAAGGTACAACAAACCAACAAATACTAGAGCAAACACTGCACACACGCATGCACGCACACGTTCACACACACACACACACACACACATACTGACCCTGTATTCCAGCATGTCTGTTCCAACAGTATCCTTGGCTTGGGCTCTGGGTTTTAAGTGTATCTGTGGCCCACTGCCCAGCGCTTAAACTGGAACACGCTCTGGACACACACACACACACACACGCACACACACACACCTACAGAAAACAGACTCACTTTTGTCTTGAAGTGTCCCACATTCATACCAACACTCACACACAGATGAACACACACTCATATTCCATATCAGGCATTGTGTGGCTGCTGACCGAGAGGGCAGAGAGGAAGCTGGAGCTGAGCTGTAACCTGCCCGCATTGAAACACATTTCCATCAAATCAAAGCCCTTCAAGTGGAAACGGCGTCTCTTAGAGGGCGACAAATGGAAAGAACTTTAGTTTGATCTATGAAGACAGCCAGTTGGGAGTCATTTTGTCTCAGCAGACCTGAAATCAGGTAATGGACTTGGGTTCAAATTGGGTTCAAAGGTGGCTCATGGACATCGTCCATATTCGAGCTCTTTTCTCAGAGACAGAACTGACTGCAGTGTCAGAGGGCAAATGAATCATATAGCCCCTTAAATGTAATCTGACAAAATAGAGTTTGTCACAAAGTGTTTCCAAAGGTTATACTGAGCTTAAAGCTGCCTTCAGACTGAAAGCAATGAACATGATGTTTATCGCAAGAAACACCTGTATCACTTGATCATTTGAGTTGTCACTTGAACATTTTGGGTCATCGCTTCAATTGCACCATTCGCGCCACACGGTCCGCTTATATTAGCTCATTCAGAAGAGAGGGGGCTGGCCACTTCCTGTCAGTAACTACAGCCAAAAATTACCATTTTTGATGCGTTATATCAGATGTGGAGGTCCTAGACAGGCTGGAAAACTTAACGACATTATGTCTACATTCATAAAATTATTCGGAGCCAGTTAAGTTGTGTCGCAAAGCTCCGTGTCCACAGTTAGTGTTAGCTAGTAGCATTAGGAGGAAGGGTGGCTTGCCATTTTCTATCATTAACTACGGCCGACATAATCATCATTTCTGCACAGTATCAGTTGCAGAAGTCCCAGAAAGGTTGGAAAGCTTAAGGACGTCATATCTGTGTTCGTGACATAATGGTGTATAAAGTCGTGTTGTAGGAGCTCCGTGGTGTTCGCACACAGCAGTAGTTTTTTTTTTTTTTTACGGTCATGTCTGATTCAATGTCCGTTTGACAAATTCCAGCAGCATTCGTGCCATCAGGACGTCAGTGACGTCGGGAGAATCTCAGTGCTGATTGGCTGTCGCAACACAGCGTCACACGGTGTCACCTGAAAAGTTCAATATTTTCAGCTTTGCAAAATGGAGGCGATGGACGGCACATCTCATGACTGGCGTTGTCCGAAGTGAAATCGCATCTAATCACATTTGTCCGTTGACTTTGTATGTAATCTTGTGGCAGTCATCGCTTTCTGTCCGAACGCAGCTTAACAACAGTGGGATACTCAAAAAAATATATTTTGGCCTCTTTTCATAAATTAGGACACAAATGCAAACACAGTCTGCAAGTACAAAGACAAAATTTTTGTGATCACAGGTGTTGATGTAAACCAGCTGCAGCTGGGCCCAACATAGAAGAGAAGCTGAATACATTATTAGAGAAAGGCGTACAGAACCAGCAGGTGGAGACGGGGTGAACAATCACATAAACTCTTCTGTTCCCTTTTAACATCAGCAACAGGTGAAATGGACAGTCTGTGCGTTTGTGCCTCTACCAACTAAAGCTACAAAAATTGCCCAATATCTGCATTTGCAGTAAGAGGTGTTCTGAGCGTGTTGTAAAGACCCTCCTTCTTGAAAATGAAGTTTCAACCTAGCTTTTTATGTCCATATGTTTATTCTTTTTATTCTATTAGACATATCATAAGCCTGTTAAGCAATACACACGTAACTGCCACAGCATTTTGACCTAGAAAGTGCAGCATACCAACGACAACCAGTGTTTAACACAGCATAAAAATAAAGATTCACAGACCTGCTAGCATTGTGGCAGTCTTTGGTTATTTAGGGTAAATTATAATAGTAAAAAAAAAAAGTATTATTGTTAGATTTTATTTTCCTTTATTATTATTATTTTTTAAAAGCTTACAGATGCGGGCTATAAATTCTGAACTGAAAATTCCAGATTGGTTGGGGACTAATAAGAAGCTTTGGGTACTAAACCTCTTCATTCTCTAAAGTATAACATAAAAGACAATTTGCTGATGTTTTTGTTTACAGTAATCTAGAAATGATGATTATGAAACAGATCATGTGGTGTAATCCTAACCCTGCAGCAACTGAATGAAATTGTGGTTTAAATAGAACTGCTTTTTGAATCTGAGGGCATGCGCCTCAACAACAGCACCAGTTGTTATTACCTGGACAAAGAAATCCAAATAGTTGAGTACAGCTGAAACTTAAAGCCTGGGTACGACTGTGGCCTGGAGGTTTTCTCTTGTCCTGTCTCATGCTGAGTGTGTGAGCAGAGTCTGTCGGATTTCAGGTCAACTGGAATAAACTATCAGATTAAACAGGAAATGAGAAAGAGTGGGTAGATTTTTATTAAGTGTGTAGCTTTTAGCAAATGGCACAGGTCAGAATAGGGCCAGTGTCCACGTAGCATTTTTTTCTGAGCACCAGCGTCTTTTTTTTCAATCGTCCTCAATGAGGAGAGAGTATCTGAAGCAGCAGGCGGCGGCATGGAGAAAAGGCAAGTCTTTTTCCAAGTAGCAGGTTGGTCGTGGCTCAAAGATGAAGGAGAAGCTGATGTGGGTCGTCTCCGTGTACCAGGAGCTGGACGATACGTCCGACAAAAACTATCACAGCAGAGGGAGAAAAACCCGTTTGTGTGTTTGTGTTTGTTAGTGTCGCTCACCCACTTCCACCTTGCTCCGTGTCTGTTAGCTGGTCCGTGATAGTGGGTCCATGATGCTGTAGTTATTAAGCTCATCACCCAAACAAAGTACGAGGGAAAGGATCCATTCAATGCTCATAAAAGGAAGAAAAAAAAGATTGAAAACAGAAAACAGATAGTAAAAGCAATGGAGCAGTGTTGATCATACAGCAGCAGTTGTCATGGTATTTTTATCATGGAGTCAAAACGCACGTGCAGCGTTTTTCTCGCAGTGCACATGTATTTCATCCCAGCACTCCTAAGCGCTCCGCCTGCGCTTTTCTGTGGGGAAAAAAAGGGCCATGTGCACACGGGCCTATAGATTATGCTTGTTATGTATCTGTGAACTCTTGAAATATTATCAATTTGTTCTCTGAAATTACAAGCTTTACAAGCGTTATGCTCATTTCAGCCTCTACATTAGATGGCAGAAACACACACAGGGATGATAGATGGATGAATGCATGTTTGAAGGATAGTATATGTTGGACGTGGTTTGTTCAGGCAGGTAAAAATGTGGTGCCGTGCTGATGTGCTTTGCAGAGAGATGATATAGATAGAGACGATGATTGAGACGATGACAGAGATGTGAAAGATCCTACAAAAGTGCTCTTATTGGCTATTAGGAAGGAGAGAAAGGAACAGATGCAGAGGATGTGGGAGAAATGATGATGATGATGTTGATGATGATGGCAACAATGATTGCCTATTCAGTGTCCAAGCAGGGATGTAGAGCAGACAGACAGCGTATCTGTCATTAGATTTGAATGACAAGAACTCACACACACGCAGACACTCATCAAGGCTGTCACCATCAACTGAAAGGAAAACTAAGACAAAAGGTAAAACTGACAGATGCTCTAAAACTGCATGAAAAATATCCTCAGAGTCAGTGTTAGATTTGTCCATTCTGGGCTTCTGCGAAAACATGGCAGTAGAATACGGCAAACTTAAAAGGTTCATTCTAAATTTAAGAAAATCCAATTAATTTTTTTCAGGGGATTATGATGTAATGAATGCATTCCTCTGAATATCATGATCTTTATTTAAGGTATTAATTTAAAAAGCATCTATTACTCTCTGCTTGTATGAAAATAACAAAATAAGTGCTGTGCTGTGTTACTAGGTTAGTTTCCAGCCGTGGAGAGCAGCGTCCTGCAGCGACAGCCAATATTCACCTCAGACTTGGCTTATGTTGTTGAATGCTGCAGGGTGTGTTGGTCAGCTGGTCTTGTTTGTTGCTGTTGATCATTGTTTGTGACAGCGTAGAGCAGTGGTTCTCAACCTTTTTTGGGTACTGGACCCCTTGCATATTTTTTTAAAAGCTGCGGACTCCTTGCTTTTTTTTTTTTTTTTCCTCCTATGGGCTGGAGTCTGTCTGTTTGTCTTTTTTGCTGTTTCTCCATGTTGCCAACACCACGCTGCAGATTAGTTTTTCTTCTCTGTCGTCTTTTTCTCCTTCTTTGAATAATGGTAGGCTCGTTGTCATCTTTTTTTTGTTTTTGTGTGTTAATTTGTGACTTAATTTCAAGTGCCGTATGTGGAATTTTGCAAACCAGTGAATTATCAACAACACGTTCCTGCAAAATTTTTAACAATAAAAGCTTTGTTAAGAAATAAATGTCTCCGTCCACTGAAACACTAGATGGCTCTTAACTGGAAAGAAATGTAGGAAATGTTGAATTTGTATTACAAGCACAATGCCGTAACTTTAAAAGGAAGATGGGAGCGGATCAGAATGAGGCTTTGAACTGAAATATGAAGAACATTATTACACTTGATGTAATAATTGTCATGCCACAAAAATGCCACACTCCATGCGCGGGTGTGAGAGAGACTATGAGGCCATGAGGATGTCTGTTTGTGTGTATAGTTTATTCAGTACAAAAAAAAATGGAGCTCTCTTATTTCATTTTCATCGTTTCATTGTTTTTTTGCTTGCAAGTGTAGAATTTTCAGCTTATAGGTGGTTTTTTTTTAGCAGACAAAGCCACCAAATGAGAATAAAGGTCAGGGCCTCAGTGATCTGGCATTATTACTGTTAGCAAGAGTGACCACGTCGAAGGTAAGCGCCAAGAGCAGAAATCAATAACAGAAAAGAGGAAAAGAGAAAAGGGGGGTTGGGAATCAGACGAGTTGCTGGTAACAGCAGAATCTAAGTGAGATCTCTGCGGCTGGTTTATTCATAGCTAAGTGGCCAGCAAAACTTTCCATAAACACAGAATGACACGTCTTATATAAATTAAACAGAAGAAATATAACATTTTAAAATTCCTCCTGTTACATTAATCCATGCATTTAGAGGAATATAATTTCCCCCAGAATCATCTCACTGAATAAATATCATCCTTGTCTGTAATATTTATTGTCTCTATGGAAACCATGTGGTTATTAGTTTGCTTGTATTAAGCAGTAAATGTATGAAAAAGCATGAAGTGAACCAGAGCTGGCAGCGTACTGACAGGGCTGTTGCGATCATTTGACCTTAACAGCTTTGGGTTTTAAGGCGGTGACTCCTCTTCCGTTATGTCAGTTACCAGGGCTGATTTATCTGCCTCTTTGCCTGGAAAGAGCTCAGTGCCGACTAACTGTCTCTGCCCCCGGAGGAACCGGAGCCAGATCACTGCTGCATGACAACAGCCTCCTCTCCGGCCTTTCTGCAGCCAAACCGAGGAGACGAGAAAAGCTGTACTCTTTTTTTGTTTTTTTGTAGCATCTTCTTTAACAATTTGATGACAGTAAAATAAAATTTGAACTCAGACCTCTGCACAAGCTGCAGCAGCTTTCTTGTATTTTCTGCCTCTACACAGACTCGGGGTTTGTGATTACGCTTTCCTTAAAAGCTTTTGACTAAGAGAATAATGGACCGAAGGGAGCCGAACGCGCTCTCATTCTGTTATCTCACCCACTTATCTTGTTCTTTCTTCTGTCATCTCTTGATCTTCTGTAATTGTCGTTACATCTGACCTTATCTCTTTCCTTTCATCCTGCATCCGTGTTAACCCTCCCCCCTCCAGGTCATTTGTTTCTTGCTCTTCTGCCTTATGTAATAGTTGTGTTGCACACATTTACATAAACACTGTCTGACTGTTAACCCAGTGGCACACTGTTAAAAATGTATCTTACAGACTGACAGTCTCTCTGTGTTGGTTGTGTTTTGTTCTGATTTTATTATACCAGTGTCTCATTTGAGTGATGATCTGATTACAGCAGCTTTGCAGGCATTCAGAAGACCCTGCTGCTTCTCAGGCCTCTAGGAATACTAACATCCTGCTTCTCCCCTCTTGTGTTTACTCAAGGCGGATGCTAAGATGGTGTGTGATGTGGTCAGTCGTATGGAGGACACAGAGCCTTACTCTGCCGAGCTGCTCTCCGCCATGATGCGTCTGTGGTCCGACTCAGGCATCCAGGAGTGTTTCAGTCGCGCCCGAGAGTACCAGCTCAACGACTCAGCGCAGTAGTACGTACATGTGGTCATTGGTTTGTTTGGACTGGATGAGAAATCAGAAACTTAACAAATCAGTCTGACTTTTTAACCTACCTAGTTTCCTCCACTTTGGTATATGAAATAAATTTCATCCTTCAGAGAGGAGTAAATTTCACTAACAAACTTCACTCTGTAAGCAAAGACGTAAGTATTAAAGTTTGTTGCTTGGGATCACCTCATTAGTCAAGTTGCATTGTTCCACCTTCGCAGTTTAAAGTGATGTTGTTAACATGCATGTCCCGTCTGACTCACACGAATGTTGATGAAAGATCAGATCAGAGAGCTTGTGCAGAAAATAATACATCATGTGAGTCATATGTGCTCATATCAGTCAACAAAATGTTGAATCAAATGAAGCTAAATGTCAGTTCTGTTGAAAAATAACAAACTGGAACAGGTGTGTGTGTGTGTGTGTGTGTGTGTGTGTGGCAGGAGAGACAGTAGCCATGTTAACATTAATTGTGAAGCAAATTTTAAGAGAACTTTTGAAATCTTGCAAAAAAATGCGCATTAAACTAAAACAAATAAACTAAGCTGTAAAGGCGACGTTACGCGTGGCTGTAATAAACAGTAGAGGTAGATGTTTGCAGATGGGAACCAAAACATTGCAGCATTCTGTTGCTGTTTACCAAAGATAGTCAATATTAACACATGATCCACCACTGTACGCTCTGCCGACAGAATGAAATGGAAAATACACTTCCATCTCCTAAGTGGGCGGAGTCATATCTCCTATGGAGACACCATCCCTCAGCCTCGTCTGGAAGCATTATAGCGTGACTGGATTAAAGCAGATGGATTTTGTGTTTATTATTGATATTTTTTTGTACTTATTAGATAAAAGTTTTAACTTATAATTCATGATTTAACCTAGTAGAGCTTTTAAACGTTCATTTATTTCCATCATGACTCGTGCAGCAAGGCGGGAAACAACATCTCACGAGAAGGTGTTGCTGATTTTCTCCTGATTTGTGTCTGAAAAATGCCAATTTTGTGCCAGAATGTTGGAAGATATGTGTCTTGTGAAAAATGGGTCCGATGAGGCGAAAGAATTGATCATAATCTGTGACTGTGTTCATTTCTCCCTTAAGAATGGATGGAATCAAGACTGCTTCTAGTCTCCTAAAGGGGCGGGGCCGTGGTGAAAAACCATGTGACACTGATACAGGAAATAAATGGAACAGAATCAGCTTCCTACTCCTCCTGTTTCTTTTGTGGAGAGGAAACAGCCGATAGATATTCGCTGTGTCACAGTTAATTCAACACAGCTGTTCCCATCTCCCTTTATGCCAAAGGCTAAAACCTTTTTTTTTTCTTTTTTTTTTTGCAAAATTTGAGGACTTCTTTTCGAATTTTGTTGTTTCCATTTATCATTTTTAATGCGATAAATTTCAAATTGCTCATCAGACATGTTTATGGAAAGATTGCTAGTGTCTCTACCGAGCACAGGCAGGTGTGCCGGCCGTCACACTGGAGTCAGGGAAGATCCGTAAAATGTAAATACATGAGCTACAGTTTATTGCCAAATAAATTCTGATCTTTCCAGCTCCACCTGGGTGTTTCCAAAGCGTTCCCTCTCCAGATGAGATATGTGATCCCTCCAGCGAGTTTTTTAATATGTGAACATGTCAAATATTAATGACATAAAGTGAATAGACAGTCCCCTCCATGGGCCGAGGATCTCCTGCTCAGGTGTGTGTAGCATGATACCCTGGCATTTTTTGGTACAGAGATAAAACAGGCAACTGCCATATTGCTTTCAGGTGATTTCACACATGTCCTTGTGTTGACTCTGGGCATGTGTAGGTGTGTGTTTACATGAACCGACAGGACAAGAAACGGTGTGTGTGCTGAATTCGGTGGCATTTGTTTAAACTGATTCAGCACAGGTGAAACTGTGTGTGTTTATATTCTATCTTCCCAGCCAATACTTGATTTTTTTAAAATCCAAATCAATGCATCACTCATTAGCCCATCTTGACCCACCCACTCACTTTTAATATAAACATCCTCCCAAACACACGCAAACAAGGTGTAAGATTCATTTATTAACATTCTGCAAAATAAATCTGTACAACGCAATGTAGTTTCAAGTCCCTGTATGCCACAACTAAAACAGAAAAATATAGATAAGCTGGTTGTAAACAATTTCCAAAACTTAAAAGTCAAATTCAGCTGTTTTTTGCTGTTTTTTTTTTTTTTGTTAAGTGCAGAAATTGAGTTAAGAGGTCTCAGCCTGAGGAAAAAAGCTGCCTGGTTATCTGGTGGTCCGGCAGCGGGTACTTCTGTATCTCTCCCATGACTATTTATAATCTTCTCAATGTGATCATACTCTGGCTATTACGACACACAGTCAATCACCATTACAAGTATCAGGCCTGATTTATGCTGAGTGCCCCTGTGTGGGTGGAGAGAGAGAGACCGAGAGATGGAGAGAGAGACCGGTGGGTGAGGTGGATGGAGAGGGGAGTCATTTCCCTCAAGTGCCATGTTTGTGCGTGTAGCCCTTGTTTAATTGTGCCCCATACATCCAATGCAAATTACACAGCAACATAAAGAGAAATTGAAGCAGAGTGACAGATGGAGTCATATATCAATGTTGCTGTGTGCGTTACATCCACTGTACATTCAGCACTCACTCTGTTGGGCTCTAACAACAGTGTAGTGTCGAGAATACTGGGACTATTTTGATAAATAGAATTCTTAGCTTTGCAAAACCATAATGACCACAGGCAACAGTGCATTTCAAGAGAAAAAGCACAAAGCAAGCTCATCTGAAAATACTGTTAATGGGTATGTTGGTGCGACGCTGCGCCTAAGACAGTGTCCTCTAGTTAATTGGCTGAGACTGTTTGGTGGTTAGGTAGTTCTAAGATTTTAAAATTTGCTGAGATGCAAGGCAGCGGGATGTGTCAGGAAGAGTAACGAAGACAAGCAAAGCTCTGCAGAGGCAACATGAAACAGAATAAATAGAAGAACGTTGAGATGACTGGAGAGAACATGAGCAAATACAGAAATAGAAATCGCAACAAAGATGTAGAGAGATAAGAGATGGAAAGATAAAGGCAGTGAACTCAAGCAGAGGCTTTGACAAAGAAACACATCTAAAGATGTGAGTGACCTTGAAGAAAGTCAGAAAGTCAAAAATGGAGAGAGAGTGAGAAAAGATGAAGAGTCACTGACTTTTCTAATCATGGCAATGTGTGGTCAGTTTACTCAAACAACATCCGCTCTGTGTGTGTGTGTGTGTGTGTGTGTGTGGGTGTGGGTGTGTGTGTGTGTGTGTGTGGGTGTGTGTGTGTGTGGGTGTGTGTTAAATGTCACATGAAAGATTGATGCACACTTCCTATTATATAGTGGCCTGTGGAGCACAACAGGCCAACCGACCAATGACCTGATAGGACAGATGTCACATGATCAGACCACACTCAGTTGGACTGTGCGTGCGTGCATGCGTGCGTGCGTCCGTGCATATGTGTGTGAAGTTACACATGCATGTAATGTGTGTGTTTGTGTTGCATAGAAAGCAGAAAACTATTCTGAAAGGAGAAATTACTGCCTGAAGCCAATCCTCTCTCTACCTTTCTCCCTCTCTCTCCCTCTCTCCCTCTCTCTCCCTCTCTCTCCCTCTCTGCAAGTGCATGGACTGACCTATTTACCACAATAAACATACACTCTGTTTATGATTTACAACCCCTGCCTTTGTGGCACAATAGTAACTGTGTACCAATTTGGCTTCCATTAAAGAAGCTAACGCAGCCACATCCTCCATATGCACACATATATATTGACAGATAAAGTATCTAAATGGATGCTGGACCAGAGCATTGCTGCGGCGTTTTGCTTTGTTACAGTGAAAGACTACAGAAATAGATCGAGTGCGTGATGCCCGCTAATAGCAGGCAGTCTGACTCGAATCCCTAAAAGGATATTATGGAATTTTTAACATAGGGCCTCATTTTCGACCTACCAGTCCTATCTCTATCGATAGAGACTATTTTCAGGTCATTACATGGAGTGCAGAGTTTGGACGGCTCGCCATTTTGCTGCTAATGCTAATGCTAATGCAAGTAAAGGGAGCCAGCAGTATCAAGTTGCCACAACCAAACTCCGGTTCCACAGTGCACTGAAAGCAAGTCGAATGAGACGACGGAATGAATTTCTTTCATTTGTGGCTCTGCTTAGAGTTAATAGTGACAGGAAGCTGCCAACTCTTTACTTCTACTGCTACTACTAGCTTCCTGTCGCTGTTGACCTTAATCAGAGCCACAAAATAAAAAATTTCTGCCGTCATTTGACTTGTAAAATTATGGTTCGAAGGCTCCGATTCGCCTCCGTAGACTGCTGTCATGTTCGACTTGCTTTGGATGCACTGTGGAGTGTTTAATGGGAGTTTGGTTGTGGCTACTGTTAGGTCCCTTTACTTGCCATTTGCTGTCCTGAAGGCCAGAGAGAGAAACTTTTACCAAAACTACAAGATTTTAAACCTTCACAATGTGTAAAGAACCTGGGCGTTATTTTTGACTCTGAGCTCACTTTTATTCCTCACATAAAGAATATTACGAAGATAGGTTTTTACCATCTCAAGAATATAGCCAGAGTCCGCCCGTTTCTCTCTCAGGCCAGCACGGAGGTGCTAATGCATGCTTTTATCTCGAGTCGCTTAGATTATTGTAATGCCCTGCTCTCTGGTCTTCCCAAAAAGAGCATCAATAGCCTACAATTATTACAGAACTCAGCCGCTCATGTGCTGACGAGGACCAGGAGGCGGGAGCATATTACACCTGTTTTAAAATCGCTGCATTGGCTCCCCGTCCGCTTCAGGATCGATTTTAAGATTCTTTTATTGGTTTATAAATGTCTTAACGGTCTTGGGCCATCTTATTTATCTGACCTGCTTTTACCATATCAGCCCTCGCGGACCCTGAGGTCCTCTGGTACCGGCCTCTTAATCATTCCACGAATTAAGACAAAAACCCACGGTGAGGCTGCTTTCAGCCATTATGGCCCTTATCGGTGGAACAGCCTACCAGTGACCCTCAGGGCCGCAGAGACCGTTGATATTTTTAAGAGGAGGCTCAAGACATACCTTTTTAGTCTGGCGTTTAACTGATTTTATTTGGTCATTTATTTATCTATTTTACTCTTATTTTATCTACTTATTTATCTATTAGCCTAATTTATTTGCTTTTGACCATTTAACTCTTTTATTACTCCCTGATGTCTTAACTGAGTTATATCTATTTTATTCACTTATTTTAAGTCATTGTGCATTTTACTTCATGAATCATCTTAACTATTTTTACTCTTAGACATCATTGTTAGACTGTGTTTTAATCTTTTAGTTTTTAGCTCCAGTGTCTCCTCATAGGGGCCCTCCACACTGTGACGGCGCTCCCGTCTGCGGACGGCAGCGCCTCTTGGTGTGGATGGCCTCTTTATGCGTTCTTCCTCACCAGGATCCTCAGTGCCAAGCCATGTCAAAAACCAAACAAAACAATCTGCTCTATGTGTGTGTGTATGCGC
>JAQLOL010000023.1:5883068-5894000 GCA_029783665.1 Naso thynnoides
CCCCCCCCCCCCCCCCCACCCACCCACACACCTCCTCTTCCTCATCAAGCCATGACACAGATAGCATGAGATACTCAAGCCTTTGTATAAAGAAACCGGTTAATTCATAAAACTTATTTAAAAAAAAGCTTCACATAGATACTGTTGAAATGAAACAACGCTGAAAAAAAATCATTGTAATAAAAATTGCAAAAGATATATTAAAAAAAAATGAGGAAAAAATACAAAAAAAGGAGACCTAAGACAACAACAGCAGCAACAGAAGGAGAGAGATGATTGGTTCCTGAATGGGACGGGGTGGGATCGAAGTTTTGAAGGGGTGAAAAGTTAATGTTGGAGGCTTGGAAGAAGAAGCGTAGATTTTGGTATTCTCACAGTTACATGTAGATTTCAAACTGTCAAAGAAAGGATGAAAAATCTACTTCTATGACTTCAAGGATTAAAGAAACCAACAAACATGGGTATTACTGCAACATCCACGACAACAACGATCATCACGATCCTGTAATATTCTTAAAAGGTAACTTTCTTGTGCTTTGTAGCTACGAAACGTTTTTTCTCTCTCTCTGTTTCTCCCTTTTTTAAAATAAAAGATGTTTTGCAAAGGGTTCCCGTTCAACAGCGAGCTGCGATGGAACCACGACGATCTCAGACCGACCCCGTGTTGTTGTAATGCTCTGAACTGTGCCCGACTTCCCCTCTTCCTTCTACCGTTTTGCCTGTTTCCCTGCATTAGAACCGTGTCCTCACTTTAGCTTGACTCAGAACGATTAAATATAATATTATAACAATATCTATTTTTTATTATTTCAGAAAAAGAAAAAAACAAACCACTTTTTTGGGGAGAGCACGTTTCTCGCTGCGTCCGCTAGTTAGGGACGCCGCATGTTCACACATCGACGCTGTATAAAGTCATGCTCCTTTCTTCTTCTTCTTCTCTGTCTCTCTTTCAGTTCGACACACACCTTCCAGATCTACAATGAAAAGCACAGTTCTCACGTTACACACACACACACAGACACACACACACACACACACCCGCACACACACACACACACAAACATAATAAGTAGATTTGGAAATTTGTTATCTACTCATACCTATATATGTTACTCCTCATCCAACTATTTATCCATCTATCTATATAGACCTCTCTTTCTTGCCCTCTTGATTTCTAGTTTTTAAAAGAGAAAGCAACTGTGTATAATGACATGATATTCCTGTTTCTTTGGCATTCTGTTCCTGTTAACTTCATTATTTTTTTTACCTCCTATGTTCTGTTCTTTACCCAGTGAATGCTTTTTTCTGTGCAGCTTTTTTTCTCTCTCTCTCTCTCTCCCTCTACTCCTCTTTAGTGAATGGTTGTTATTTCATGTGGGATGTCCGTGCTGGAAAAACCAATCGAATGTAGTGTTTACATTAAAAAGCCACTGTTTTCATGACTACAAAAAAGCCAACCTCTTCCTGTCTCCGAGTCATTCACTGTCACTGTCTGTGTTTTTACCTTTTCAGGTTCGAGAGCCTATAGAAATGAGATCGGAAATATTCCTTCATTTAGCTGCTGTTGAAGTTGAATCCTGCAAATGAGAGAAGTTCTTTAAAACTTTACGTGCAGTAGAGGCTCGTGTGACATATGCTATATTTAGTTCAAACGCCTTTTAGTGCAGAGTCGGAGCTCGCTTGCATCAAAAACAAAACAAACCAAAAAAAAGGCTGGTAATAAAATAGGTGCAGTACCACAGCTGAAAGGAAACCAGCTTCTGGATTATGTTGGTACACACTGTGACACCTAACGAGACAGTGCTGATGGTCTCTTGTAATTGCATTTTAATAAGCTCTGGCTGTTTACAGCTGGGCATCTTACGGCCAGCAGCAGGCAACCTGATAGTGCTGCAGTCACAGTGGAAGGAAATTAATTATCTCAGGAGACAAAACTTACAATTGAGTCTGTAAACACGCCAGACGGCCCCGAGTAACTCTGCTGCTTCCTTTATTTGATCTCCAGAAAACATGCCCACAGATATTATAGCCCATTGTTTCATATTCGCTTTTGAATCATTCATTTCAAAGGGTAAATATCCCCTTTTTCTTCTCTGTGACTGATTTTTTAAATTTTTTTATTTCTTTATTAAAAGTCACCGGCTGTTTTTATAGAAGGAGGGGCTTTGAGCTCAGGAGGTTTGACTAAACTGATTAATCTACAGTCACGATGACTGAATCACTCCCATTGGTTGTGATAACAACTTGCCCCACAACTATTTACAATGCCAGAGACAGCTTCTACAACCAGATGAATTTCCACTCATGCCGTCACTGAGAGTTCAGGGCGAGCACTGGGCAACTGCTTTGGTCCTGACTATCTCAAGAACCGTTGGGTAATTTACCATGAAATTTTGCAGGGAGCAACAGCTCACCATAATAATGAGAAGACAGTGGAGTACAAGAGTGCCGTGGTCTTTGCTGTGATCAGGATTGGGAAGGTTACTCTGGAAATGTAATGTTACAGATTACCAGTTAGAAGAGATGAAAACTATACGCACATCACGTAGGTGCAAGTCTATCAAATAACGCTTCCTACCAGTTACCCTATTTAAATGAAATAAGTAATGTAACTGTTTCAATAACGTTATCTAAGTAATGTGACCTATTACATTTGATTGCTTTTCCAAATTTCTTATGAATGTTTTTAACTGTTTCAAATGTTTAAACCAGGCAGAGTTGATGGCAGACGTGGGGTGCTGCAAATTCAAACAAGAGAACCAATCGAAAGCATCAGAACAGCATCATACTTTACTAAACAACCTTGACTGGAAATGGCAAAAGAAGACATTGTGCACATCATGCAAAGCAACAAAATGAGTATGATTCAACTTATAGCCTAAACTTTTTACAGAAAATATTCAAACAGAACCCCCTTTGTAATCATTAACATTTAAAAAATAACTAATTTAATTACACATTCTTTGTCAGTAACAGTAACAAACTGCAATTAAGTTTATTTTGTAATTAAATTACGTAAGTTCGTTGCATGTAACTAGTTAATTCCCAACACTGGTGGTGATTGGTAGTGAACTGTGCTTGTTATCTCTAGTGAAGGGCTCTTTGCCTGAGTGGAATGTGGCTTAAATCAGAAATGTAAAAAGCAAGAATTTGTCAAAAAATTAAACAAAAATGAGAAGTTTATCATGTGTATATAAGGAAAGGAGTGCTGTAGGTCTGCCTTGACTTAGTAGCCACGTTGTCTCTTTGACAATGAACCTGATCGTGCCAACTTACATTTTGGATTTTGAGTTAGATATCTCAACAACTTTTGAATAGATTGCTCTAAAATTTGTTCAGACGTCCTCACAGGATGACCTGTAGTAACTTTTTCTGATTCCCATTCAGCTTTTCATACAGCACAATCATCAGTTTGTACTTATGCCCAATACTTCGGTTTATGTATAAGTACCATGCATGTACAGTATTAGCAGAGCTGGATATGATGCCACTCGGCCTCACAGTTCATCCTAGTGGCCACCCACAGTATTGCAGTTAAAAAAAACAAAACAAAACTTGTAGCCAAAAACGACTTTCTCTATAAACCACATGTATCTGCCCTCTTAGCTGTATAAGTGTTGAACTGCAAATAAGCACAATCATTGTTATTTTTGTGTTAAATGAATTTTACATCTATGTGGGCCACACAGTGTGTAAGAACAGAAACCGAGAGCGGCCATGGTTGCTACTATCTTCTTTAATTCTGTAATCTCAAGACCACAAAATAATAATTTCGTTGTCACGGGATTAATTTATCTTTTTAGCCTTTCTCACAAGCTTGAAAGTGAGTGTCTGGTTTAAAATCACACAGATTTGCGTCTTAAAGATCACTGCCGTTGTCAGGGAGGATTCATAACTGAACAGTAATTGAACACATAAATGTGTAGTTTTGCTTCCTGCAGTCAGAGCTGACAACTACAATGTAAGGATCATTTGGAAAATATTATGTTTATGATAATCAAATATGTTGACCAACTCCCATCTCTGCATCAGCCAGCAGCTGCTCAAATAAAGCCGTTATTATTATAATGGCAGAGATAAAGACATTATTAAGGCCATGAGGTTTTCTGAGACTCGCCCATTTTCAGTTCCAGTCCTGATCTCCGATAAACATTGTCAGTAAAGAAGATGTAACCTTTTATTTTTAAAGCAGACTTTGTTATCCTGTTATCCCGTGATAATAAAATTATTATTTTGTGATTTCAAGAAAACAGAATGGAAAAAAAGATTGCAGCGACCTTGGCGTCCGTATGTCAGAAACCCAGACTCTAGAAAACTCTCTTGGCCTGTGCACTCAGCGAGCAGAATGGACGCCATCTTTGAGTCCACTATCCAGCTCTTACTTTCATCAGCCTGTTCTGTATTGTGTAATGTAATGTTCTGTGTAATGCTAAATAGAATGTATGATTTGATTCTAGAATACAAGAAGGTGAGGTAATTCATCTGGTGCTTCACTGGTGCAATAAAGACAAATAAGTACGGCTAAGAAGTGTTTGTGTTTGGTATGACAGTGGCCTGTGTTTTATTGCACAGGTCTAAAAAGTTTCCTCGCTATCTTGGTGTGAGTGAGCTGCTGTCATTATGATACAAATAATACAATCACCATTAAGACCTTGGTTGTGAAACTAAAAATTCTTTTTTAAGAGGATTGGAGATGCTGAAAAGCGTTTTCATGGTTGTAATATTTGTCACTTACACACACACACACACACACACACACACACAGGGACACGAGCATGTTGCTTCCTGCCCTCCTCTTAATTGATCCCGGGTGGGAGGAAATTGTGAACTTGACATATTTCAGAGGAACAAAAACAACTTTTCTGTCTCTCTCACATACAAACACACAAATACTGAAGAAGCCTACTTCAACTCAACACTGAAATGGAGCATGTATGATTTCATGTTTTCTGCCTTCACTTCTCCAAATTACTTCTACATACTGTCAGGAAATGGGATTTTCCTCTCATCCTCTATTGGTATATCAGAATGTTTTATAAGCGTGTCTGCTGCTGTCCAAGCTATCATACATGGATCCACATTCTGATATAAATCCTGCACACACTTCATCAGAAAACACTCAGCTCTTATAAAGGTGTATTTCAACTCTACTGCTCGTCCTATTGACGTAAAACATCACACAGATCATAGCGAATCCTTGTCAGGGCAGATGGAATAATAAATGTGAGCTGGAGTGATAGGAGGGTGAAGGGAGAGACGAGTCTTTCATCCTCGCTGCTGTGGCAGTAGCTGTAAGGAGGATTCTGGTTCACCGGGTGCAAACATAAGAGAGAGGGGGAGAGAGAGAGAGGCCGGGCAGATGGAGAGTGTCATCACACAGCAACAGAGAGGGATGGAGGCGGTGTGAGGAAGGAAAGCTCTCAATCTGACCTATTCGACTCACCCTAAAACATGCAGTTGCTCTCCTTTCTGCTCACATCCCTCTCTCAATATCTCTCAGGGCGACTCTGACCGTGAATAATTTTATTTTTATCTGGTTTGTTTGTTTATTTGGATCACCGCTAGCTGTTGTAGCACAGTAGCTTCAGTATGAGGTCCACATAATTTAATATATCGTGACACCACTCAACACAAAACGCACTTAC
Organism: Naso thynnoides; assembly: GCA_029783665.1. Lineage (NCBI taxonomy): Eukaryota > Metazoa > Chordata > Actinopteri > Acanthuriformes > Acanthuridae > Naso > Naso thynnoides. The sequence continues at coordinate 5,888,714 of JAQLOL010000023.1, forward strand.
ATAATGGAAATGAGAGCGCAGCATCATTATGATTATTAACTCCACCATAATAGTCATATGTTCGGTTTTGTTTGTCTGTTTATCAGCAGGATTACAGGAAAACTGCTTGCCTGATTTTCACAAAACTCGGAGGAAGGGTGTAGCAATGCGAAATAGACAGTTTGGTCTTTGCCAACTAAATGCCATACGTCTGAAAATCCAGAAAACGGTAGTTAGGTTCAGCTGTGACAAAGTATAACTAAGTGCAGACATACTGTACGATAACTCTGTGTTATAATCCACATTCACAGGCATTTCCTGGAATAATATATTTCCTCAAACTTTATACAGAAAGCTGGAGCCAGATTGTCTGGTCTATCTCAATGTTATTTTTTTTCCATTGGCTTATTCTGAAAAAGGAATCTGCCTTCGCATGCATGACAATAAACAAAACTCAAGGGAGCAGGTTCAGTTCTTTGGCAACCTTGCTCAATAACATTTGTGAGCCAGCAGTCTTTAATATAGTAGCCAAAAACCAGACTTGAGTAAAAGTTAAGACACCTCACTGGTAAATGACTTGGGTAAATAAGAAAGTTACCTATTAGGATATTTCTTGATTTTGTTTCATTTTAAGTAGCGGGTATTCATTGTGCTTACGTATCAAAAGTACAGTGAATATAGAGATACTTATGTATTAAAAGTAAAAGTACAAGAAAAAAAGTACATGTATATGCAGTCAACTGTTTTTCATTTATGTAGCCTCTGGTCTGCATAAAGACAGAATATCTCAGTCATAAAACAAAATGCAAGTGATTATTTTAAAAAAGTTTCTAAACTCCTTCGGGCCTGATTTGAACACAATAGGCAAAAGTTTGGCTCAAGCTGAATCTGCAACTGGGCAACTGTTATTACATCATAATAACAACATTAAACATGATGACAGCAGCATCCAAAGTAAAAACCAAGTCATTACTTGTCCTACAGCTCAGGAGCACCTGTTTACTCTCACACCTAAAATGATTAACCAATGATCCAACTTCTTGCAGCATGTAATCCAAAATTATTGGCTACTGAAACAAAACAAAACAAAAATTACTGGCTAGTAGCCTGTCAAATTACTTCTGGTTTTATTTAGTTACCAGTTGCTAAGATGCTTATGAGAAATGTAACTGAGTAAAAGTATTAATTTTCTTTGGAAAATGTAGTACAGGAAAAGTGAAAGGCTACAGAAATAAAAATAGTAGAGTACAAATAAGCAAAAAAAACCCCAACTAAGTCCTGTAACTAAGTATTTCTACTTCATTACTATACAACGCTGTGGGCCAGCAGTACTGATCGTGGCCCTACGGCAACCATCTAAAGTTTAAAACATCTAAAATTCTTTACAAATCCAGTGCATGTTACATCTTTGTTTTATCCGGCCAAGAACTATGAAAACTATCATAAAAAGCTGTAAAAGTTTTTCAGTCTATCTCAGAATTTGAAATCTGTCTCTACATGCATCCCAGCCCATTCTTGGCTGGTCCTGGAAGGACCTGAACAATTCTTTCTTAACTTCACTCACAGTTGTTTGATGTCAGGAATATGATTACATCTATCAACATTTTAGATTTGTTTCCAGTGACATATTATTTACTTTGTTCAGAAACATTTGGAAAATGCACTCAGAAGTACCTAAACACTGTATGTTCTATGATTTAGCTTCATCTATGAAAATTAATTTAAAAAATAACAGTCCCACAGAAGTCTTCATCCCTCTCACTGTGCCACATAATGCAAATGCCCTATTGTGCCTAGAAGCACAACTTTTATTCATCCTATTATATTTTGACTTACTAAGACTACCACTTAACAACTACTAATATCCAAACATGCTCACATTACCTCTTACTATCACTGAAACACATTGGCCAAAAAAACAACAGCAAAAAAATGAATTCACCAAACAGGACCAGCCATAGGTAGTCTTGCTCACTGGATGGACCATCTAATTATGAACATAATCATATTTTCATATGGTTCAGTATAGTTTAGCACATACAGTTTACTAGAGCTGAGATTTTATTGGCCAAGGGTGCAAAGTAATAACTGAAATATAATGTTCATTGCCAGTCTGCAAGCTTCTAGGATCAATAATAGGAGATTAAGTTTTTATGTGGACATGGAATCCCTGTCAGGTTTAATCAGTTTACTTTGTGGTTTAAAATCCCATTTGGTCTTGAGTTGTCAAGCTTTTACCCTCAGAGGTACAAAGAGTTTTCAGGTCCTGCTGACAGCAAAGCCAACAAAGAAAAGCAGAGTTAGTTAGATCAGCCCCCTCGGCAGCAAAATGTACTGTGACACATATTTGGCTGTGCTGCCTCTGCTCTCTGGCATTGGATTTGAAATTGAACTTTGATTACTCAGTGAAAGTGCTGGCCTTCAGCTTTAATTTGACTGTTTACAGTCACAGCAATGTCATGAGTTTTCAAGTCACAAGGCGTTTTCTCTTAACAGAAACCTTTCCGCTCCTTAAGATCTGCTGCTGGTACTGCCTAAAGACAGGAAAACTGGAAAAGTGAATGGCATCACATGCAACTGTGGAGAACAGTGTATACCAGTGAATCAGCTAGAACTCTGGACGAGAGACTGGATGAACAGCAGAAAACAGTCTGCATTAGCTGTGAGTGAACAGAAATTCAAAACTAGCTACAGCACTGATTGGTTAAAGGTCATCAACAAGGGAGTCAGTGTGTAGCCGAAGAAAGATCCAGAAGGACACAATGCTTGAAGAAAGACGAGGGGTTGTGGTGTCCTGCTAGCCTGGTTATGGAAATGTAATCTTTGTAACAGCCCTGAAACCAGCAGAGACTCTGGGAAGTTTTCAGCAAAACCCCAAGTAGGGCTGGATGATATGGCCTGGAAACAAAATCCCAGATTTTTTTATACCATGTCTGATTTTTTTTAAATTACAAAAGACAAAGGAATTATTTTAAAATATGTTGTTTTTATTTCAAACAAACATGAATGCATGTATTAGGAATAAAGTGCAAACCTAGCCTTAACCAAACTAAACTTATTTAAAATAAAGGTTTGATAAAACAAAGATGAATCCCCCAGTATGGGATTATTAAAGTTCCGGTCTAACTTTCACCAAACTTCATTTCTAAAACATTAGACCCCAGAGCTGAGAGAGAGTCGTAGGCTACCATAATTAGCCTAGTTACAGGGAAAATCAATTTTCACATTTTTCATTTTTTAACATTGTCCAAACAAATTAATTTGAATTTTGATTTAAAATTGATTTATTGCCCAGCCCTACCCCCAAGACTTGGATAAATTTTGTTGTGTGTGAAATGTTATTTACGTGTATAAGTGCTTTTTAGAGGTACTTGTAGGCAGATTTTTCTACATCTGGAAAGAGCAAGGCTCACTGCCCTCAGTCCTTATACTAAGCTAAACTAACAGGTTACTGGCTGTAGCTTTATATTTAAAGCGACTATGAGGAAATTTCGGTTTTTGTTGATTCTAGCAGCCCCTTTGGACAAAAGTGGTAGTGAGACAAGCACCTACTGTCCGGAAAATCTTTAGCGGCGCGAGCCGGGCAGGCAGAACTCGGCATAACACCAGCAACGTGTGTATTTGTTTTAGAGAGTGAAAGAGAGAGGTAATGTATTTATATGTGACGGAGAAATAAGTTACAAGCCAGCTGTATGGCAGTAATGCCCCTCTAGACCTATTTTCTCTATTTTCTGTAGGCTAATGTTACACAGCCATTTGCATTAGGGCTACATGCTAAGGTGCAAACTAACAGCTGTATGCACAGAATGTACTTACGTTATTGTCATTGCACAGAAAAATGAAACTTGAAAATAGATAAATAAATAGTTTTGTCTGAGTTTGCAGGGGTTTGGACCCGATCACAGGCACTAATAGTAGCTACGTAAAAATAGCTGTCTTTTTGCTGAGGGTCTCATTTGCTGTTACAGGAAATTTATAATTGTCAGAGGAATCATGAGACCATTTCATAAATACCTAAAAGTTCCTCATAGTCACTTTAAAACAAAAAGACATAAACTGCATTCTCAATGTCTATTTCTCTGCAAGATAGCAAAAAAAGAAATTTTCCCAAAATGTCAGGCTACACTGGCTATTAATTTTTGGTTTTCATATTTTTTGCAGCCAAGGAAGTCAGAAGTCTACAAATCTCTGATATCCATAGACCCTAGTTATCTCATCAGATGCTCTGTCAGGTCTTTAACTGCAGTCGTCTTCACTTGAAATTTGTTTCTGTGGCTTTGACTGACTTCATATGGCCAACTTTTACAGTCAAGAATATGTGTTTTCCCTTGGCCATAAAAACCTCTGTGACTTACATGTGCAGCATGTTTGGCTCATTATAATAAAAATAAGGGGATGATCACTCTGTATAAAACTGGCTTCAATTCCCACACTGATCATCGGATTCCAACATAAAGGCCTGTAAAGTTAATAGTCAGCAGTTTAACCTCACAGACACCATTTCATTTTAAATCCAATGTGCTGGTGTTGAACGAATGCAATTAAAGTGTGTCACTGTCTTTTTGCCTCTTATTGATTTGTGTCTTATTACTCTGGATTGTCTTTATGCTTTATACGATTAATGAATGGTAATCATTCCAAATGACAGGTCCAACAATCAAATGTTAATCGAGCTGGAACAAAATGGTCTTTATGTTTTGCTGAAAAACAGAAAAATGTAGTTGTGTTGGTACTCTTTTCACAAGAGAAAGATCGTTGACTTAATTGCTTCAGTACTTACTTTTATGTAAATTAGTAAAATTCCTCATTTCTGTGGTTCAGATGTTTCCTGTGATATTAAACCTGTCGTCATTGTAGATTAGCTGGAGAATAAAACTGCATCATAGCACTTTTCCCTCACGTTGATAGCCGCGTGACTTCTGATAAGTGTTGAATCAGTATCAGTGTCGTCGTATATGGAGTTATCAGCTTTGAGGCAGGTCGACCATATGCTGTGTTTTTATCCCAAATGTGACCCTGCCTAAACATTACACACAGTAAATTTCCCCAGAAAGTTGGTGCACGATTTAAAAGTTAGATTTCTGCACATTGCTTTATAATGCAGAAAAAACTCTGTGTTGGTTAGACTGAAATCTTCAAGAGATTCAGAAGGAAATGAAGCAGCAGAGAGGAAGACAGGGAGGAGAGGTGGGAGGCAGCGAGGGGAGAGATGGAGGGAGGTGAGGACAGAGATGTGAGCGTGGAGCTTATTGCCTGTCAGAGCCTCGCAATAATTTTAAGGAGGCTGCGCTGAGATCAAGCAGAATTA
>JAQLOL010000023.1:5894100-5936044 GCA_029783665.1 Naso thynnoides
AAAACTATGCATAAAACACTTCTAACCAGCGCTCTCTATTCCACCTTCCAAGGTCATGCTGTAAAGAAGCACTAACCATTTAAATTTTGCTGATCTGGCTCCAGGCCTCTCAGATCACCTGTTGCTGCTGGACATTTTTTATCACTCGCGCTGCAAAAAGGTATTAAACTCCTGAAAATTACTGTCCTCCCTGTTCCTCCTCCACCTCCACCGCCTGCCTTTTTACTATACTACTCTACTATTACTCCAAGATGGTTGACCTCAGCAGCCTCACATTTGGTAGGGATAGGCTGAAGGCCTTGTTGATGACATATCGTGAATATGGTGACTTTTCATTCAGGGATATGTCTGTGGCAGCTCAGCACATTTTGATGTGCCACCATGAACGAACAAGTTGATATAACTCCCCCAAAATTGGCCAATCAGCAGCAAACTTCACCTTTCATAAGATTCTCACTCTAAACACATCTGTTAAAATATTCAGTTTTGCCTATAGCCTCACTTACTGCCAACATGATATGACATGGTTTATCCCAATCTTGAGCTTTAGTCTATTTACCTTATTGATAAACATTTACAAAGTCACAGAACACATGGTAAACTCTCAGACGCTGTTGACCCCAGATTAGTGTCTTTGGGACTATCACTATTTTAGCATCAATTTAAGATGTTTTATTGTATATTTCAAGAGCCTTTGGGTCATTTCAAAGGAAATTTCCTTCACATTTTGGGGGCAAAAATGACATTTTTGATTTTTCTGTTGTGTGCCATCCTCATTCACTCTGACCCACGAACATATACACTCATTTATACTGACACCACTGCAGTAATCTCACAAGTCTTATCTTCAAAATGGCACCAAGATTATGATAATACACCTTTTAATTACTGAGTTATAATCAATTCATTTTGGACATGTCATTTTTCAAGCAGATGTCTTAAAAAAGGCCCAGGGTTTAAATTGGTCCAACTATTGATGCTGGCTGTAGCTGTTTCAGGAGAGGAGGAGACTGAAGAGAAGATGGACAGAAATAAACTATTTCCAAGTTTCGTACTCTTAGCTGATTAAACATACTTTCAAATAGTCAAATAGTTGTCTGACTATTCTTCCTAATGACAAATATTAGCCTATATGCTGTGGTTTGTGACAAAACCAAAAACAAACTATGCATAAAACACTTCTAACCAGTGCTCTCTCTTCCGCCAAAGTGCAAGTCACGCTGTCAAGATGCACTAACCGTTTATATTTTGCTGATCCGGCTCCAGGCCTCTCAAATCACCTGTTGCTGCTGGACTTAATTTACCACTCACACTGCAAAAAGGTATTAAACTCCTAAAAATTACTTTCCAGGCAGATTAACTACAAACTTTTGTTTCCTCATAAATCACAAACATATTATGAAATCACTCAACAGATGACAATGTGACATTTAAATTCTTTATTTATAAATAATAATCAGAATAATGAAATAAAATAATAATATAAAAAATAATTTAAAAAAAGGACAAGGTCTTTAAGACGGAGCTTGCCCCTCCCCCCCTTTCACCACCTGCTCCCCCCCTTCCTTCCCTGCCTTCTCCTCTACCTCCACCACCTGCTCCTCCACCTCCAACCTTTTTTCCTCAGTTTCTGCAGAAAAATAAACAAAAATACAAAACACTTGAACATTGCTCAGATAAATAAATGTTCTTTAAACTTTAAGGAATTATAGGTATTTCTATACAAAATCCCCATATTTTCAGAGATTCAAATTATTACAGAAATATAATAATAATAATAATAATATAAATTATAAAACTTTAACCTGGAACATCCTCCCAAACAACAAGAGGCAGGAAACTCTTGATCTTAGTGATTAACTGTCACTGTATTTTGGCCAAAAAAAATCATGGCATGACATTTCTACATTGTCCTGTGCCTAGTGTGATATAATCTTCTTCTCAAACTGTGCCGAGGAAACACTTCACCTGCCCTAGTTAGTGATGCATAATTATTTTTGTCCATCCTGCTTTGACTTAACCTCCTTTTATTTTACAGTCACAACCAGTGAGGAATTGTCTTTTAACAAATGAAGTAAATGTTGAGCTCAAACTTCATCACTCACTCCATTAGTGATAAACTTTGCATTAATAGCTCTGACCACCTGATTTTTTACTGTAACTTTTACTGTAACTCTAACCCTAACAATAGAACAATGTTACACAAATATATCATAAAAGTCATTTCTTTGACAACACACAAACCTTAAGTAAACTAACACTTACCATCACTCAGAAAGCAGGCTGAGGCCTCTGCCACCTCCAGCCTCTCCCTCAGTGTTGCCAGCTCCTGGGCCAGGAGGCTTGCCCTCTTTTCTGCCGCCCTTCGTAGGCGCACCTGTCTCGCCAGGAGCTCCATGGCCTGTGCGCCCATGTGGACGCTCTGGCCATAGAGCTCCTGGCGAGACACAGCCTGATCCAGGCACGAGTACTGAAAAAACAAAACACAACAATGTATTACAGAAGAACATTTACATACGCACATTACACATGTGACTGTGGACACACTTTAGAATTTACAAACCAGGTGAAAACAAACACAACAACCGTACAACTGTGACACGCAAGAGACATTGGGCAGTGTGTGTGTGTGTGTCTGTTTCTGTGTGTAGCCTTGCTGAGCTGTTTCGTCTGGTGTGGCAGTTTGTGTTCACACAGCACAGCATCTCATCAAAGTACCGCAACTGTCAGACCCATTTTGGAAAAGTTTCTTAAAACTGCAAATTGATCTTGGACAATAAAGTGGAGGCCTTGAAATCTTTCTTTAAATATTTTACAGTTTGATTACTCATATCTGCTTTTAGGGACACCAATGAGCAAGCTTTCTGTTTGCCGCAGGTAAAAGTAGGGCTACAATAAAGTTTTGCTATACACTAATACTTTTAGCAGGAAAAATGTTTTACATACAGGACTGGCAGTCGTTATCGTCCGTCGCGATAAACTTTGGAAATTCTCAAATACACAGGAAAACTGACAAAATTATCACTTCTACTAAGGTAAGTCAGGCTACTTACGGACATAAGCTGCATGGACTGTCGGAGGCCCTCCACCTCCGGCTCTCCGCGCACACTCGCAAACTTGGAGGGCGAGTTCTCCATGTTCATTCTCTGAGGAAAAACGCATGAGGCAAAGCGTAGCCGACAGTTATAACACACAATTTCAACCAACACTTCAATAGATTAAATGCAAAAAACACACAAATAGGCTAACGCTAATGCGTTCACAACTTTAAGCTAATTAATTAAGGGTAACATGAGCCTAATGAACACTTTAACGATACCTTCAAAGTGCGTCTACAACGATGTAAAAAAAAATGGATGACAACGTTAACTAATGTTAAGCCTGTCTATAATGAACATACATGCGCACTATTTCATACGTTTCCGAAATTAACAACACCGAGAAACAAAACACATCCTCACCGTTGTTGCTCTTCAACCAAAATGCGTAATTACCTTTGAACTAACGTTACGTACGACATCCACCCTGACAGCCTGGGCGGGGCAACACCGCAAACTCAATCTCTTACTTGTACTACAGCTACTACAATTACTAATCAATCTGCACTGTCTTCAGCTGTTTTTGTAATGATAAAAAAAATATTTAACTAGCAAGATTTGGGTTCCGACTAAAAAAAAACCCACCGACAACAACAAATAAATAGGCTACTTACCACATGTCACCACCCTCCCAGCTAGCCAGCTGCATTAGTGTCCATAGCAAGTGCGCTCTTATCTCCATGATGATTAAAAATGGAAGGATTTCAAAAGCTTCATTCATACTTTCATTATCAAAAGTAATCAATCAGAGCGATGACATTCTTTGTTCTGTGTCATTCCTGATGCCGTTTTTCAAAATACCTACACTGAGTTTAGAAAAAGACAGTAAAAGACAGTAATTCAGTTTTCATCAGGCACATTAGAATGACAAAAAGATGATGTGCCTACAGTGACATTTTTCTATTCACAAGTGCCGACAGTAGCTGTAATTAGACCTACCTCCTACAACTTTTATTTGACCTCGGGAGTTCAATAACATTTGGGATACTGTCATTATGCTGCAATGCCTCTGGGAGATCTGGGATTTTAGAAGCCATCTTCTTGTTTGTGTATAGCCATTCACACTCACAGTTTGGTGTCTTTTGCAGTTACTTGCTCTATCTATAGTGCAAACAACATAGATATGTTATTGTTAATTATAGCAAAATGATTTTGTGTGGTTAAGTGCAGCAATGACCCCCATGTTAACAGACTAAACTTTTAACAGACTAAGTGTTTTTCTGCAGTGTGAGTGACATGCTTGGGATTGACATTTGTGGATGCTTGTCACTCAACACATAAGTATACGATGTTATTTATGAAAGTTATGTGCTGCTACAGTTCACACTAAGTGACTTGTTATTCTAGACTACTGATAATATAGCCTATTGAATAGAAAACTTATCTGGCTAGATCACACTCACATAAAACTAAACTCCTCATCCTAACTACTGTGTGCTAGAATAAAAGTACCTTTCTGGTTCATCGCAGCAGACTTCCTTCCCTTCAAGCAATTTCTTGTTGTGGAGACCCAATCATCAATACAGGTAACCAGTTCATAAATTTCAGAGGCTGACAAAGATCTGGGTTTTCCTGTCGCCTTTAATGGTTATAAACCAACTATTTTTCTTTCATATCTATAAGAAAACATGATGTTATTAATAAAAATTGCCCTACAGCTGCAACATTATTCAGTTTGATTTTAAAAAGAAAAGATCTCAGTGCCAAACAGCCCAAAATATAAGCAGGAAACTGCTCTTTATCCTACATTGTTTGAAAACTTAATGTGCATGCATTATTCAAAAACAGTGACTTAGGCCTGACCAAGACTCCTTTGACTTGCACACTTGAGGACACACTCAGTGTTGTTACTTCACAGTATGTCAACTACTTAAACATTGCAGTACAACATAATATCAAGCTTCAACTTGCTTGCACACACATTTACTTGTGCATATTTGCAAAATTTTCTGGGCTGAATGATGACAGAGAGAGAGAGCACTTTTAAATTTGACAACTAATGACCAATTGATTAAAAGACAGAGGGTGGCAGGTTGTGATTGGATAACAAGGATGATGAGTAATGCAGCGTAATGATAGCAGGAAATGCATAGTGACTTAGAAAGCATGCAAAAAAAGATAGTCTTCCTGACTGAACTTTTGCTAAGCTTCATTAACCTTGAACTTACGTGCACAGGCATTTACTTGTGCAGAAGTGCTCACTTTGGGGAAACTCACCCTTGTGGCGTAAAATGGTAACTAAGCTTCACATGCACTGCACCTTCTTACAGAGAACATGTAGACAGTATTTGTTATTTTATTTGAACAAATGAAATTACACAAAATAATAATATTAATGGTACATTTAATTTAATCAAATAAATTAATTGAACAACAATACAGAGATGGGAGGGGGCATTTTGATTTGAAATTTACAATGTCTTCTGCATGAACTTTTATAAACACAAACTCTCATGATCACACATGCACCTTTTTTTGTGTGTGTCCAGCTGAATTCTTATACTTTGAGCCATTACTCTGACATTACTCTGAGATGTTTGACCCCAGCAGCCTCGCATTTGGTAAGAACGGCCTTGTTGATGACAAATCGTGATTATGGTGACTTTTCATTCAGGGATGTGTCTGTGGCAGCACGGCACATTTTAATGTGCCACCATGAACGAACAAGTTAATTTAACTCCCACAAAAATTGGCCAATCAGCACCAAACTTCACGTTTCATAAGATTCTCACTCTAAACACATCTGTTAAAATATTTAGTTTTGCCTATAGCCTCACTTACTGCTAACATGACATGACATGATTTACCCAATCTTGAGCTTTAGTCTATTTACCTTATTGATAAACATTTACAAAGTCACAGAACACATGGTAAACTCTTAGACCTTGTTGACCCCAGATTAGTGTCTTTGGGACTATCACTATTTTAGCATCAATTTAAGATGTTTTATTGTAGAGCCTTTTATTCAAGAGCCTTTGGGTTGCATGAATTATCTAAAAGGAATTTTCCTTCAAGAAGTGTTACATTTTGGGGGCAAAAATGACATTTTTGATTTTTCTGTTGTGTGCCATCTTCATTCACTCTGACCCATTAACATATATACTCATTTATACCGACACCACTGCAGTAATCTCACAAGGCTTACCTTCAAAATGACACCAAGATTATGATAACGCACCTTGTAATTGCTGAGTTATGACCAATTCATTTTGGACATGTCATTTTTCAAGCAGATGTCTTAAAAATGGCCCAAATGGTTTAAATTGGTCCAACTATTGATGCTGGCTGCAGCTGTTTCAGGAGAGGAGGAGACTGAAGAGAGGATGGACAGAAATAAACTATTTCCAAATTTCATACTCTTAGTTGATTAAAAATACTTTCAGATAATCAAATATTTGTCTGGCTGTTCTTCCTAATCACAAATATTAGCCTATATGCTGTGGTTTGTGACAAAACCAAAAACAAACTATGCATAAAACACTTCTAATCAGCGCTCTCTCTTCCACCAAAGTGCAGGTCATGCTGTCAAGAAGCACTAACCACTTGACCACTCACCTGTTGCTGCTGGACTTAATTTACCACTCGCACTGCAAAAAGGTATTAAACTCCTGAAAATTACTGTCCAGGCAGATTAACTACAAATTTTGTTTCCTCATAAATCACAAACATATTATGGAATCACTCAACAGATGACAATGTAACATTTCAATTCTTTATTTATAAAATAATAATCATAATAATTAAATTAAATAATAATAGTAATAATCCAAAAAAAAGAACAAGGTCTTAAGAGGGACCTTCCTCCTCCACCTCCACCGCCTGCCTTTTTTCCTCAGCTTCTGCAGAAAAATAAACAAAAATACGAAACACTTGAACATTGCTCAGATGAATAAATGTTCTTTAAACTTTAAAGAATTATAGGTATGTCTATACATAACCCCTATATTTCGAGACTCCAATTAATACAGAAATTATAAAACTATAACCTGGAAAATCCTCCCAAACAACAAGAGGCAGGAAACTCTTGATCTTAGTGATTAACTGTCTCTGTCCTTTGTTACTCTAGAAGGTTCTCATAAGTGTCTGTGAATTATGTTAACTTCTGTGAGACAGACTACTCTGATTCATGGACAGTTTGATCCACTAGAATCTTCCTTTTGTAATCAACATTAAACAAACAAAAAAACCCTAATTTAACCTCCCCCCACCACTAACTCTCCCACCCACCATCTCTCCCTTTTCTTTTTCCCCTCTCAACCCGACTGTTGTTGTTGTCAGATCATCTGCCACCTAGAATCTTGGATCTCTTTCAAGGTTTCAACTCGTTAAAAGGAAGTTTTTCCTCACCGCTGTCACCTACTACTCGCTCCTCAAGGAGTTGCTTTCAAATGTTCAGTTCTAAAAAAAATGAATACATTTTCATTACAGTCTGTGGTCCAGACCTACTCTATATGTCAAGTGTCTTCAGACAACTTTGTTTTTATTTGGTGCTATAAGAACAAAATTCATTTGAGTCAACAACGCTTACATGAATATCATGCAGCCCTATTTTGGTGTTCAACAAATAATATATATAACAGAAAAGTATTCTAAACAAAAAAAATCATGGCATGACATTTCTATATTGTCCCGTGCCCAGTGTGATATAATCTTCTTCTCAAACGGTGCTGAGGAAACACTTTACCTGCCCTAGTTAGTTATGCATAATTATTTTTGGCCGAGCTGCTTTGACTTAACATCCTTTTATTTTACAGACACAACCAGTGAGGAATTGTTATTTAACAAATGAAGTAAATTTTGAGCTCAAACTTCATCACTCACTCCATCAGTGATAAACTTCGCTTTAATAGCTCTGACCACCTGATTTTTGACTGTAACTTTTACTGTAACTCTTACTCTAACCCTAACAATAGAACACTGTTACACAAATATACCATAAAAGTCATTTCTTTGACGACACACAAACCTTAAGTAAACTAACACTTACCACCAGTCAGGAAGCAGGCTGAGGCCTTTGCCACCTCCAGCCTCTCCCTCAGTTTGGCCACCTCCTGGGCCAAGAGGCTGGCCTTTTTTTCTGCTGCCCTCCTCAGGCGTACTTGTTTCGCCAGGAGCTCCATAACCTGTGCGCCCATGCGGACGCTCTAGCCATAGAGCACCTGGCGAGATACAGCCTGGTCTAGGCACGAGTACTGAAAACCAAAACACACCAATGTATTACAGAAGAACATTTACATAAGCACATTACACGTGATTCTGGACACACTATAGAACTTACAAACCAGGTCAAAACAAACACAACAGCCGTACAACTGTGACACACAAGAGACATTGAGCAGTGTGTGTGTGCATGTGTCTGCTTCTGTGTGTGTCGCCTTGCTGAGCTGCTTCATCTCGTATGGCTGTTTGTGTTCACACAGCACAGCATCTCATCAAAGTGCTGCAACTGTCAGCCCCATTTTGGAAAAGTTTCTTAAAACTGCAAATTGATCTTGGAGAACAAAGTGAAGGCCTTTTAATCTTTCTTTGTTTAAATATTTTACAGTTTGATTACTCATCTGCTTTTATGGACACCAAATTAATGAGCAAGCTTTCTGTTTGTGGCACGGTAAAAGTAGGGCTACAATAAAATGTTTTGCTATACACTTATACTTTTAGCAGGAAAAATCTTTTACATACAGGGCTGGCAGTCATCATCGTCGCGATAAACTTTTGAATTCTCAAATACACATGAAAACTGACCACATTATCACTTCTACTAAGCTAAGTCAGGCTACTTATGAACATTAGCTGCATGGACTGACGCAGTCCCTCCACCTCCGGCTCACCACGCACACTGGCAAACTTTGAGGGTGAGTCCTTAACGTTCATTATCTGAGGAAAAACACATGAGGCAGAGTGTAGCTGACAGTTATAACACACTAAATTTCAACTAACATGTCAATAGATTAAATGCAAAAAACCACACAAATAGGCTAACGCTAATGCGTTCAGCACATTAAGCTAATCAATTAAGGGTAACGTTAGCCTAATGAACACTTTAACATACCTTCAATGTGCATCTATGATATAATGAAATGGATGACAACGTTAACTAATGTTAGGCCTGTCTATAATGAGCGTACGTGCGCACTATTTCATACGTTTCTGAACTTAACAATACTGCGAAACAACACACACATCCTCATGGTTCTCTATCTTCAACCAAAATGCTGTAATTTTCCCGATAGTGATTTTTTTGTGATTTTGTCTGTTGAGATTTTCTTGGAATTGATTATTTGTGATTTTGTCTGATTAGTTTTTCTTGGAATTAATAATTTGGAATTTGTCTGATTGGATTTTCTTGGAATTGATTGTGATTTTGTCTGATTAGATTTTCTTGGAATTGATTATATGTGATTTTTCTAATCAGATTTTCTTGGAATTAAATATTTGTGATTTTGTCTGATCAGATTTTCTTGGAATCGATTATTTGTGATTTTGTCTGATCAGACTTTCTTGGAATTGATCCAATGAGACTTTTGTTCAGGCTTTTCTTTGATTCAGACTGCACTGATGAGAACAGAGCGTTAAGGTCCTCCTCACACCAATGAAAGAGAGGATGGTAATCAATGATGTGAGTTGTAAAATGAGTCCTCCACCTATTAATTATCAAGGCAGAATGAGGAGTGACTCATTAAACAAGCATATGTTCGACCTTGTCATTGTTTTAGGTACAATTGAACACACCTGTGATGAAAAACTCTGACTCATAGCTCCTACATCACTGCTCTCAGCGACCATTTTAAACATCTCACCTCTTATGCAGCATTTCAGAAAAGTGGGAAGTTGGAGTTCCTACTTGTGAAGTCAGGCTAGATTAATTTGCCCTGACTTCACAAGTAGGAACTCCAACTTCAAGCGGTGTTCCATTGCACTTTTCCCAGTAGGAGTTGTGAAATTTTGGACTTCCCAGATTTCTGGAATGCAGCATCAGAGGAGTGAATGAGAAGTGGGAACTGATTGCTACTGAGTGAGAGATATGAGCTCAGAGCAATAAGGTGGTAGTTAAGAGATGGGAGTTGAGAGTGCCAAGGAGGGAGGGGAGAGCTGGGAGCTCTGAGGAGGTGGGAAGGAGCTGACAGGTGGGAGCTTGGCAGTAGGTTGTTTTCAGTATGCCAGATTTTTCAGCCCTTTGTTTGGCCCCTCAAACCAGGCGTTTTTAATGGAGAGACACTGGGACCTCCCACCTCTCAGCTCCCACCTCAGACCTCTCAGGGAAGATGGAAACTGGTGAGTGGGAGCTCTGAGGAGGGAGTTGGGAGCTGAGAGGTCGGAGGCCCAATGCCTCTCCATTAAAAATACCTGGTTTTGGTGGCCATAGAAATGGCTGGAAAATCTGCTTTAAATCAACCTGCTGCCCAACTCCCACCTCATATATCCCACCATGCTGCTTCTATTTATTTGCTCAAGTCTCCGTCCTCTCGAGTTTACCTCCCACCCCTCAGCCCCTACTTTGCACCTTCCACCTCTTAAATTCCCACATCCTGCATCTCGACGTCCCATCTCTCAGCTCCAAACTCTTAGTTGTCAGGTGTGTCTAAAAATAAGACCTAGGATAATGATGAGGTACGATTTGGATCGATCGATTGGAACAGTGTAAACAATCACACAGGAGAGACCCCTGTCCATCTCTGAGAGGTCTCTGAGCTGTCGGCTGCACATGGTTACCAAACAACATTCTGTCATGCCCTCCACTTCTGCCTTGGGTTTTCTTCTTCGCTCTCCGTGTTCTCTCTTTCTCCCCCACTCTCTGTATGTGTGTGCAAGTGTGCATGTGTTTGTTTCCGTGATTGTCTGAGTGGGAACAGATCTACTGAAACCAGGAAGGAGCCACACCAGCAGCGTCTTATCCTGTAATGAAGAGTTCTTCAAATGTTCAACTCTTCTATAACCACCTTGCCAGATCATAGTGAGTGATCAGTTTGTTTGTGCCTTCAGCAACATTTTTGAAACTTTGATGACCTTTTGCTTTTTGCATTCCACTTCTCATGTTCTCCTCCTCCTGACACTCACTCTGCCTTGGTTCTGGTCCTCGTCTCCAGCCACCATCCTTGTCTTCCCTGTATGCTGTATGGGATCCCCACTCAACTCAAACAATTCCAGGACGATGCTCAGACCTGCTCAGCTTTACTTTTCTCCACCTGGACCTTCAGCTGAGTGCCAATTCCCATTCTGCTCTCATAGGTAAGAAATAATATGACAAAACACCTCATGTGTGTCATTAATTTTAACATCATGGTTTTTCAATGTCATTCTCCAACCAAACTCCAATGCAGCCAGGAAAAGCTTCTTGTTGTCTGTAGTCTTTGCATCTGTCCTCTGCGCCATGATTTGCAACATGCGGTGACTCAGCTGCATAATATCCTGCATAAATTGCTTAAACAGTAAAAGAAAAAAAACCCATCAGCCTTCACATTTGGATATTTATCAAAAATGCCTGAATAAATGTGCTTTGTTTTACTAACTCAAAATTCAAATTGTACCAACAGGAGCATGAGACTTTCAAGAAGGAGATGCAGGGGGAATTTAACAACGAGAGGACTGTTTGCAGATCACCACAGAAGAAGCAAGACTGTGACGTTTTAGTTAATTTAGGGTGGCTGAGGCTGGGCGGCGTAGTGGCTTTGGTGCAGGAGCTGGAAGTTGCACTGGA
Organism: Naso thynnoides; assembly: GCA_029783665.1. Lineage (NCBI taxonomy): Eukaryota > Metazoa > Chordata > Actinopteri > Acanthuriformes > Acanthuridae > Naso > Naso thynnoides. The sequence continues at coordinate 5,905,894 of JAQLOL010000023.1, forward strand.
ACTGCAGGCAGACAAAAGAGAACACTGACGAGTCACGGTGATAACACAGGCAAACAAACGCTGAGAAATTCTCACAAGAAGTTGATGAAGAAGATAGAAGCCGACTCTACCGCTCTAGATGTGTTACAACCTGGTGAGGAGTGAAGTGAAGTCCAGGGTTTTTATCATGTGCTAGATGAAGATGACACACAGCTGCACCGAAGACCAGAGCTCCAGCCACTCGCAAACCACACCCAGCCTCCATCAACAGGAGCACAGCACAGGAAACCCCACACAACTCGTCTGTACCAAAAGCACCAACAATAAAAAGAGGTGGACCGATTAATCGTCTGGTTGATAGATCGGCATCGATAGGACGGTTTGAGATGAATTCCCATCAGCACCAGTACTATTGGCATTCACCAGTGGTGGAGACACACTGATCGATCAGCACTGAGAGGCTTATTTTGCCCTGATTGGTGCTGTTGCCGGACTTTCTCTATGAGCTGCATCACACGTGTGCTTGGTTCACATTGCAAATAGCGCCTCACAGCCAAACAGCGCTTTTAACAGCAAGCCAAACACACAGTGCATGTGGTCGGTGTGGAAGTTTGGTAAAGTGGTTTAATCTCTTCCCTCGCGTTCATTCACCTGCCGGCTCCAGCAGCCTCCAGTCCTTACATCAATCTCTGTTTACTCCCGGATCATTCACTCCACTATCTGCACTGCTCAGCAGATTGAAAGAAGCCCCTGTTCTTTTTATTTTTATGACTTAACACACCTAAACAGATGAGAGAAGCACATGTGTCAGGAAAGCATCTAAATACAGAGGCTGCTGACGCTTCATATATTCACATCAACTCACACAAAAGTGTCTTTATGATGTAACTTAATTGTGCTCACCTGATTATGTCATCACAACCATTTTAACAAGAGGGATGAACACTGAAGAAAGCAAAGCTGACCGCAGATTTCAGATTATCTGTTTTTCAAAGAAAAAAAAGTCCTTCGAATTACGCAAATATCTCAATTTGTAACAAAGACAATTAACAGGTTCCCTCTGACATATGAAGGATTAAGATTATAAATAAATAAAATATAAATAAATTAAAATATATATAAGAGATCAACATAAATGTAAGTTATTCAGTCATTAAACTGGCTGTTTAATTTTTGTTAACACAGTTTTATACAGGTTTACTAATTCCAGAAAAAAAGAATAGCTAAGAAAGAATTATTTATTTTAATACAAATTTAGTATTATTTAATTAAATATTTGTTTTGATTTTGCTGTATACTTTTTATTATTTTGTTCAGGTTTTTTTTGGTATTATGTTCAGTTTTGTAATTTCTAAGCAACAAATTTGTAATAAAGTTCAAGAATTTTTGACTATTGCCAATTAATCGGTTATCGGCTTTTTTCCTGAATCAAACTATCACCAGTATCAGTTATCGGTAAAATCCACTATCTGTCGACCTCTAATAATAAATCCCCAGCACACCACACAGGCAGCCAAAGGAACAAGAAACGGCCTTGAGGACGAAGAAATTCAAGCTTTCAATCAGCTTTCCGTCACTGGACCGAACCCCCTGTATCATTACATGCCTTATGAACATTGGCACAAAATTTGTTTTATGTACATAGTTTGCAGTATTACACTTTTCTGTTTTTGCATTTGAACATTAATGTTGTTCTGTTTATGTGTATACTTTGCTTTTATGTTTCCACATTAGTTTTGATAAATAAATTGTGTTATACCTTTTAAACATTTGCATTGTTACGGTTTATTCTGGAGTTGAATTGAGCAAATAGTGAATCATGATAACCTTTACAAAACACTTGTGTGCAGCTGTTACTTTAATACTGTAAAAAACAGAATGTTTGTGGTATCTGGCCTGTGGACATCTATGGTACTTTCCAATACTGGCATTTTCCCACAAGCTAAACAATGAAGGTTTAATTGCATAAATAAACTTTGTAGAAATAATTTAAGCAGTTGATGTAACAGCAGCTATCATTCAGTGAGGTTTCAGCAGATTGTAAAATTACTGTTACAGTGTAGCTTTCTTCAGAAAAGGGAAAAAAGAGAAGTTATTTGTTCTGTTATTGTTTTTTCTCAGACCAGATTTAAACAGAAGAAGGTACACATCCAGATCAGCTGCTGATCCAGTAACTTGTAACTCACAGATTTTCATCATTTCCTATTTTAAGAGTTCTAGCAGTCAGAAAATCCTCATTACCTTTACAGAAAAGTCTGTCAAAAACAAAGGGGAAATATACATAAACAAACTGTACAAGAGTTTGAATGAAGTTATAATTTGCAATGTGTTCCATAAACTAATGACACCTGCTTTCCAAATGTTGCATTGTACCCTCTCATGTTCCCTGCCCTCCTTTTCTGCACCCTGTGTTAATGCCAAGACAGGATCTGCTGCTGCAGCTGCAGGTACGTCTCAGGCCACTCAGTGATTCTTGCAGAGGTTTTGCAGAGCGCAGCATGTCGACAATTTCACCAGTTTGAAGTTACAATTCTTTACATAAGGCAATTCCACTTTCCTATCTACCAAAAACATTTTCAACCACCACTAATGCTCTGCAGATTTTCATGTTGTAGATCTGCTGATCCACTGTCAGCAGTTCAGTGTCAGTGAACAGATTTAAAGGCCAGTTTTGCAAAAGACAGGCAGGTCTGCTGGGGTGTATAGAAGCTTGTACTGACCTCAACAATGTTCCTGTTGTAAGCTGGAGAGTGTTTGTCATGGCTGACCAACTCCCACAAAGTGGACAGACTCAAAACAGCATCATGCAGGCTCCCAGAAAGTCCTGCACACACTTTCCAGAAAAGACCCTTTCCGTCTGCAACAGCTTGAATGTCAGAGTGTCAGCCTTTGTAACAGTCTCGGTGGTACTGTGCTGTCAAGATGGTTGGTTTTGATTTATCCATACACTTTAGCAGCCCAAATCTAACACATAGATGTTCACCTTATTTGTCTCTTGGGCATACATTGCAAATTCTAAGGAACTCTGAGACAAGCAGCAATAAAAATAATAAAAAATAATGATAAGATAAAACTGTTCTTATCTGTTTTCCATGTAGCAGTCACTTCTCCAGGTCTGGAACACATAATTGTTCTGGTACCAACAACATCTCTGAAGCATCGCTGAACTCTTGCACACAGCAGAACACAGTTTTCATGGTTACTCTGAAATGGTTTTTTGGGTCCAGTGGGTCAAGTGCACTCGCAAAATAAATCTGTATCATGCTGTCTTGAATATTGTGCATTTTATTTGGTTTACGTACACACAAGTGCAAACTGTCCATCTTGGTCCATTGTTTAACTATTATATCAACCAAAAATTCAGAGACAGCAAACCTTGCAGTGTGTGAGGAGACCTGTTGGGATGAACCACCAACCCCTGCAGACTGGAGGTTGAAGTAAATGCCAGAAACCATTAGAAGGGTGGGAAAGAAATTGATACAGCATAATATTGTGATATTTTTCATCACATTATAGTGTTCTTTCACAGACACCAAGTATCAATACTTTATTACATAAATTCTTGAATTTCAGCTGCCATAATATCAATACGCAGTCTATAGCCATTAAACTTATTATGTGATCTACTAGACTTTAGCAAACTAAATGTACAGATGTCTTTCACCCCGAGGGCGTGGACTGATTGAATCACTTCAGGATCTTAAAGTATCTTATCATTACATAACTAGAAAAGACATATCAAATAAAATTGAAAATTAAGTCACTCTCACTATTTATTAGGCTAAATAAATGTCAATAATACACTGTCATTTCAACAAGTACACCTGACTCTTCTATGTAGAACTAAAGATTTTAGTTCTACAAAATTTTATTTTGTAAAATCTGTGCATTTCAGCGTGAAGTGTTACTAATAGAAGAAGAAGATCATGTTGTTCTTTCAGGAAACAGTGAGGCTGTGTATTCCAGATAATGTACATCCTCATTTTACAAACCAACAGTAAGACAGAGTAAACATGGCAAGAAATGGTGGCACTAAAGCAGTAACATAACGTTACCTTCTGTAAGTTAACTGGAGGAAGCCAACGTTAATAAGCCACCATTAAGTGTACATTAATAAACAGCTTTGTTAGCTGTTATGTCTAGTTATGATATGCGGGTGCAGAGCCTCCTATCTTTCCTCAGGATCTCTCTGTGGACGCTCTGGTTTTGTCTCAGCGCGCTCCAAACCTCTGCACATCTCCTGACTGCTGCTCATTCAATGTTGCTACCTCCCTCTTACAATAACTCACCACCAATTCAGGTTATAAAGCTTGTTTTCTACCTTGGGGCATGGGTACAATGCCTAAGCTGTCTGTCATCCCACCTGCTTTCCTGATTTACTCGTGTCTTGTTTACTTGATCCACTGCAAAATCAATCTTCTAGCAAGAAAGTGAATCAGCATCTTCCTTAAAATTGGAAATAAGCCTTCTGCTTATCCTGATTAACACACCCAGAATTCTTGCTGCCAATTGCACATCACCAGCCAGACTTCCTGTTTTGGTTTGTCCAGTCGTGTACATGGGCAAAAAGATGGTTTGTTTAAATGCCTGTAGTGCATATGTTGTGAACTGAAGGCATAAAGATAAGAAGACAGATTAGATCTCTCATGTGCAATATGTGTGAGGGGTAAGGATATTATCCATGTATGTTGATATTACTTTAAATGCAGAGATGCACTGTTGGTACAAGGCCTGTCCTTGAACACAAAGACCTTGCTGGTAACCACAAAAAAAACTGACAGGATATTAAAAGAGGAAGTTCAGCTGCAGTCTCCATGAAACAGGGTTTAGGGGAGTGAATGAATGAGCAGTAATTGTCTATGAGGTGAGGAATAACTGTTTTATGTAAATAAATATGTGTCTTTTCTTGTGTCTTGCCTTTACAGAGATGAACTCAACTGCAAAACCGGAGAAATTAATGTGAAAGAATGGTAAGATGATGAGGTGGATGTTCCATATATCGAAAGATCTCTTCCTTCATGCCTCTCTCAGTTATGAATTCCCATTTCACAGGAACATTAAAAGGGCTGCCCCTGGCAATAAATCAAACCAACTTCTCTGCTGTCTGCTCTTCTCTCTCTCTCTCTCTCTCTCTCTCTCTCTCTCTCTCTCTGTTTCTGTCTCTCTTGTTTTCATTCTCTGATCTCTGTCTCTCTCTTAAGTGGAACAGGTGACCCACCTTGTGGTGGGATGAGGGTACTGCACCACCACACCCAGATCGAGCTGCTGAATGCAGAACAGTCTGCATCTACAAACTGGCCCAAAACCATCACTGCTGAGGGCCTCCTGATCTTCTGCTACGCATAGATAGATAGATAGATAGATAGATAGATAGATAGATAGATAGATAGATAGATAGAAACTGTCCATGCTGCTTAGTGTATGCACACACACACACACACACACACACACACACGCACCAAAGGGATATTTATAGCGCTCTAGCAGCAGTCTGTCTGTTGCTAGGATACCGGCCAGCTCAGTTTAGCTTTGTTTACAAAAATGAGCATGTTCAGTATGGTTTGTCTGACTCTCTCTCACACACACAGTGTATTGGAAAGTATGCTGTCGTAACTCACATCATCATTTTGACCGCTCACACCCAGACAGTAACCATGGTGAGGGAAAATGCTGACAGTCATCGTCTGACACTGTGGTTACCATAGCAACCCTTCAGTAACAGAGGATGGTGCCAGCGGTGCCAGCAAAACAAACAGAGCTGCTGAGTCGCCCTCTGTTGGTTCAGCAAGCTGGGCAACAGGAAGGAAGTTGCAAACCATAAACATTTAGTCATTTTACATGAAGAAACAATCGTTTCTGTGGAAAGTAAATGAAGGAGAAGATTGTTTATTGACACCTACTTACTGCAGTGTCAAGCCAGTGCTTTGGTCGAGGGTGCTGACTAGATAATTAACCTCTCATACACATTTTTGATGGTGAGGAAACTGGTGTAGGCTACCAGGAGAACAAACACAGTGACACAGAGGAAGCATGCAAAAAAAAAAGCAAAAAAAAAAAAAAAAAAACAGGAATCAAAACTACAGTCATACCTTCAAGCTGTGAGCCGCAGTGCTGACCACTGAGTCACTATACTTGTGCTCTGCTTCGTGTTCAAACATTCTTCTGGCCAAACTCCACAGACTGCTCTAACTCAACTTAACTTAAGTTACAAGAGTACATGAGGATGTTTCTTTACAATATCTTAGAATTTTAGAAATAACGATGCCTAAATATTTTGTTTCTAACTTGAGGGTTTATTTTATTGTATATTGCTATTTTTAAGTCATAGATTTTATTCTATTGTATAATGTTATATATTCTATTTTATATTGTTATTGTTAATTCTTTTCCTGCTGCTGTAACATGTAAATTTCCCCGCTGTGGGATGAATAAAGTATAATCTAATCTAATCTAAGGTAACAGCATTTACAATCACTGTCATACATATTGTGCTACAAAAATACACATAAAACAATACTGTGTAAAAAATATATGGCAACTTTTAAATGTTTTCATTTATTTCAGTTCTCCCTTGTCATAGTAGGTTGTTGTGAAACTTTAATGCTGGGGTCATCCACCATGAAATGTAAAAATTCAATTGTTTGTTTTTTGTTTTTTTGACACTTGTACACTTCTAGTCACAGCCTTTCTCTTCACCCTCCACAGTTCTGTTTTGAGTGTAATTCATTTGCTACACAAGAGACAAAACACGCAATAAAAAACATAAAGATGAATTTGAGAAACATTTTTATTTCAACTGATCTATAGCTTACATATCATGATAATATTGAACTGTAGTGAATATCTGATAAATTGGCAGCCCTCATTCATAGAAGTGGTTTGTGTTGTTAAACAACGTTCTTAATTATTTAAAGATTTCCTGGTATTTTGATTATTAGAAACCTGATGCTAGCTCTGAGACTTAAATGTAATCATGATACATAAGAGTTGCAAACTGGGACTGAAATATAGTTATGATTCCAATAAGTGAAAAATTTGTCAAATGCAAATGACTTTGAGACAATTTCAGTTGCAGAGTATTATAAGCAGAAACAGCTGTTTCAGTTTATTACTGCATCATTTGACATTCAAAACCAGGTTGTAGTAAAATAATGAGTCCCACCTGGTGGAAATCAGTGCAGTCTGTGTGTTGCCTTTAGCTTATGCATTCATGGGGGATGTTGTGACATGAATTGCTGGCTGGTGTCTTTCCTGATGCGTCCACTGGAGGGTAACAGAGTCAGAAAGTTTCAAAGTCTGCACAAAGTGGTTTGAAGGTTCAGTTCTGTTTACATAATCCTGAGTTTTTGAGCAAGAGGGGAATTTTCTTCCAAATGGAAACATTTAGTGCGGCCATTTACTGTGTCAGACAGATGACACCAAAAAATATGGCACAATGTGCATGAAGAAACAAAGAGAATATCACTGACCTGCTGTTGTTTTTCATCTTTATATCTACTTATATTTACGAAGTGTTTGCACTCATGAGAAGAAAGAGACCCTGAGCATAAACATCCATGCACACACACATACAGCACATGCACACACACCCTTGTCGCTTTGGTGGGCAGAAAGTCAGTCAGACAAACAGACAGACAGACTGACCGTAACACTGTAACCGATATACTAAAATACTGAACCATGCGCCATTCCAAATTTGTCTTTCAGCCACGGGATCTCACCGTCTGACCAAGAATAAACACACACAAGCAGGCGTCTCCCTGCTCTATACTGTATTCCCGTGTGTGTGTGTGTGTGTGTGTGTTGTGTAGAGATGCAGGGATGTCTGGGTGAGGAAGGAGGTTGATTCTCAGTCGCTGATGTAACCAGACTGGCAGAGTTGGGTCACAATGGGCCCACGTGCAGCTCTCTTTATGGAGCCGCCTGGTAATCCCGTCTGTTGCTAATGGTCATTTAATCCAAAACAGAGTTGTTAACTCTTAGGAGCTGCTGTGAGTTTGTCCACTGAGCAACACAGACCCTGCTGAACTTGTGTTGACCCTCAGCAACCCTCATAATAGACAGATTGTCTAATTTCTCTGTATTAGCAGCACATGAATGCAGAAGTTGTAAGTTCAAGTGCTGCCAAAATGTGCAATAAAATATTCAAGAAGAAGTTGAGAAAAATAGAAAATGCTGTACTGACAACCTTTTTGAAACAGCATTCCCTCATGCATGATGTATTTGCTCCTTTGGCACTTTGCAGTGAGAGCAGATATTTTTGTGTAGACGAATCAGATTGCAATTTTTAGTTTTGGTTTCTCCGTCAGAGTTACAGACGTTCGTAAACATCTAATTTCCGCTCTTCAGCGTGTTTGAGCATTATTGAAGAGGAGGAGATAACAACCAGGTAGCCGCCGCGCACAGAAAGAGCCACAGATGAGAAGATACTTGTTTCATATTCTTCCTTTTTTGTTTGTAGCCGACCCACAAACACACACACACACACACACACACATGCTCACACATTCACATTGTCTCGAGTCAGCTGTGTGTCACTGTAGCGTCATTAGCTTTTCTGTGCTCCCGTGTTATTGATGTGTTTTAAATATTTATTAGGCCACTTCCACAGCAGCAGCAGCATCTTCTAAACCAGCAAACAAAGCCGAAGCACTTCTGTATATGTCCACGAATAACAACAAAGAGCAACAGCAGGGACAAATCTGTGTGATGTGTGACACAGGACAGCTTCTGTCCCTTTTTTCTGTTTGACTTCATCTCTCAAAGAACTTTGGTTGCCACTTAATGTACTCTGGATGGAAAATACAGTAAAAAGCAGGGACTGTTTTCTAGGTGGGTGTTATTGTGCATTCACAGAGGTTCCACACACTGCTTTTATCTGTGAGTTACAGAAAATCTTACATGCATTTTTATTTCTTTGTATTTAAACACAAAGGATGTCTTTCAATGTAGTTTCACTGAGGACGATCTACAGCTCTACTTTCAACAAGTGAACAATGAAAAAGTAATTTACAGCCATAATTTACATCAGCATTCTGTCCTCCACTTCCTTTGGCTTTTAGTCCAAAAGGAACTCGGAAAAAAAAAACAGCAAACATTTTTAAGTGTAAAGGGCAAAAGTCGCACTAAACTGAAACCATCAAGCCAGGATTTACTCATCTATATCTGACTAAACTCATCAAAAATGGGTATATGAATAATGCCATTTCTGTTAAAACCGCAGTTAAATTATTTATGGATAAAATACAAACTCAGAAGTAAGCCGATCTGTTAATCAAGGTACTTTGAGGTACACTTCACTGCAAAAATTATACAAAACTCTGGTTTTACAGGATAATACTGCCTATAGTAATAAGTAAAGCAAAATGACAGTTGACAAATTTATATTATCCCAAAGTTTATAATGCCTATAAACTTTAATTTATCTTAAACTGTTTATGAGATGGTTGAGATATCAGTGGTGTAGAAGGAAGGATACAGAGAGGCTCACCAGCCCTTTGTGTTTGAGTGCAAGCACAAGAGACGTCAGGCCTGGTCGTTCCCTGTGGAGATCAGCTGCAGACGTTTCCCAGCCAAATGAACATGGCCGGTGTTGCAGCTCTGGGCCTGGATGGAAGAAATAAGAAGCAAGCAGCTCACAGGAAGAGGGAGGAGGCAGAACGAGGAGCAGGAGAGAAGAGGGAAGCTGGAAACCAGGAGCAGATGGGCAGTGATTCTGGCCCCCGCCGCTGGACCACCAGCTGGAGTTTCGTGGTGGAAAACACTCACTAAAAATCAGTAACCGCCTGGTGACATCTGCTCCTGTTGAAAGGTTACAGTTTCAACCGAATGAATGAATCAATGAATGACATTTCTATTTTGGACAGTAAAGAAATAAAAAGAACATAGAAAAAAGGCTAAGTTAAAACATCCAAGTGAATTTTAGACTAAAGGAGACACTCCATAAGCCCCTCTGGGTTTCCTGTCTTGTGGACTATGTTGTCTGTATGTCTGTGTGCGAAATACAAAATAAATAAATGAGTAAATAAATAAATAAAATCCAGCACACACACTCCTCCCACAGTTAACCCCTCCCTGATCACTCCATCCCTCCATATCCTCAACAACAATCAGCCCACTTAACAACAATCAGTCATATATGGAAACAGTTCACATCAGCTTCACAAGCAACACCATCCACCTCCGACTGCAAAAATCATTCTTTCATATAAATCTTTTTGAACTGTACAGTTTTTTGTACAATTTCACTACTCAGCCCATTCCACAGTGTCACCTCATAAACTGATATCTCATGTATGTCCGTGTCCTACGGACAGTAGGATGCTTTAAATTAAATTCCCCTGTTAAGTCATAACCTCCCTGTCTGCACATGATAAATTCATGAACTTTTTCTGAATGTTGCCAGGCAACACGCCATTCAGCCCTATAGGCTTACATAATCTGGGCAGTGTTAAATTTAAGCCTGCCCATGAATTTCAGCTTCCGTGTCTTTAAAATTGAGAGGCTGGTATGCTCTTGATATCCAGCATGATTTATTATCCTTAACACTTTTTTTTTTTTTTTTGCAATGTGCATTTCTTTTGTAAGTTACTTTTGTAACTGTTCCCCCAAACTTCAGTGTAATAGGACAAAAGTGTACAATAAGAGCACAATACAGAGTGTGTAGTTTTTTTATTCCAATGCCTCTTGTGATCTTCGAGCACAGACACTTTATGTTTGGTTCCCAGCAGAGCTTGTGGCCTATTAAGACACCCAGAAACTGTTTTTCATGTATTCTTTCCATTTCTACTATGTTAATTTCCACATGAATTTCTTAAGTTATCTTATGATGAATATCAAGAATGTCAGTGCTGTTCAAATTTACTGATAGTTTATTTGAGTTGAACCAACAGTTTAATTTATTCATTTCCTTCTTTACCACCTCAGTCAGCTGCTGCAGGTCATCCTTTTCCTACTAATGTAAGTGGAGAATGCGCTCCAACAGATTCATGACAAAATAATAAGAATTAAACTAACTTGAAATTAAGCAAACAAAAATTAAAATGAAACAAAATTAAGGACTAAAAAATTAACAGCTGTGTTTTCATTACTTTAGAATGGGCCTTTTATATCTACAGAGGGAGCAGTTCCTCCTCTTCCTCGGCCATGTTGCCCTGCCATGATTCTACAGTAGCCCAGAACGGACAAACCAATGACTTGCTCCAAAAAGGGCCTTTGGTGTTTTTGGCGAGCTTTACAGTCAACGCAGGTTCTAGCTTGAAAGGAGAGGATGAGCGGAGTGTGTTTTCATTTTGTCACAGTCTGCAACCTCTCCTTGTTACCAACTAAAGTAGGTTGGAATAAAACAAAGATTAAACAAACTAACTAAAAATGGAATTAAAACACGATGTGAGAAAATGAAAGTAAACTTAAGCTCACATTTGACCGGCAATGAACATGTGAGCAGAACGAGCCTAACGCGAATCGACGTGAGCTGAAGTGAGCCGTGCTCAGTGTGCTGTGTGAAGATGAGAGCAGAATGCACGTCAGAACTATTCACAATGGAAACCACAGATTATCTGATTAATTAATGAACCTTTTACTGCATCACCAGCTATTGTTGTTAATCACTTACGCACTGTTTGGCCTGCAGCTAACACACACACAGACACACACACAAACGGCCAGTCTGAGGCAGTAAAATGGTGAGTTGTCCTCTTAACAGGAGAGTTTTAATTGACATGGGTGCCATAAAGGGAGCGTTTCTTTTCGTAAAGAAGAATTCTGGGCATATGCGGCAGCCTGAGGCCTCCTTTCCACTCTTAAAAGCCTTGTTAGGGTGAAAAGTGATTATTAAAACACTAAGCCTTTCAGATGCAGCAGAAGTAGGACGAAAACACTTTTAGTGGTATGCACTTTTTTATAAAAAGATGAAAAACACACAACTTTTTCCAAGTATTCTCCCATGGAAATGTTACAGGAGATACTAGAACCACTGTAATCAAACAACTCTTTGTTTGTGTGTGTTTGTGTGTTTGTGTGTGTATGTGTGTGTCTCTGTTATTAAAGCATAATTATATGTGTTTCATTAGCTCTTCCCCTTTTGTCTCAGGGGATCTTTGATACAAACATTTCATTAGTCTTTTCACGTACACACAAAGACAGTCTCACAAACACCAAAAAACAAACAAGAAAACATGTTATGACAGAGAAACACTGCAACAGAATGTACTGCACACACACACACACACACACACACACACACACACACACACACTTTTCTTGCAGGTTCTTGTTCATAGTTTCATTAAGATCTGTGTGGGAGATAATGAAACTCCCTTGGGAATCTAAAAGTCATATTTACTCTCTCTCTCCCTCTTTGTGTGTGTGTGTGTGTGTGTGTGTGTGTGTGTGTGTGTGTGTGTGTGTGTGTACACACGCGTAGGTGTGTTGACTTCAAAGAAAGGCACTGGGCTACATTTCAGGGGCGTGTTTATATCCGTATGATCATTGCATAATCAAACATTCATTCCTCATTATGTTGCAAGTGTCAATATGTTTCGGCTGCAGTGCCAGAAATTTTAATTATCTGCATCTGAGTCTGTGTGTATAAAAACAAAAGTCTCAACAACTTATTAAATTTCTGTTTTTTCCCTGAAATGTTCAGATACATTCCTTAAAAAACACTTTTCTACCACGCTGCGTGAATGTGTATTTACCCTGAAGCACTCGGGTCTTTGCTGCTTTGCATCTCAAGCCTTTTTTCAGGAGAAACTTGGACTTGCCACGGCAGGAGAAGCAAAGATGAAACAAAACGTCAGTGACTCAGTTCCATTTAGTGTCAGTGTAAGCCGAGCTGGTATGAGGAACTTGTTGTCAAACAGTTGATTATTTAAAAATCCAGCCGTTACATTTTGTAAGTTCATTTGTCAGTCTGGCCAATACTCGCTCTGTTTTAGCCCTAACAAATCAGCTAGTTGTGAACTGTGTGTTGTACATGAAACAGCACAGTTTGGGTCTGACGGATAAAATATAACAAGCTGAAATTGACCCTTCAGTAAGCACCGCCCTCAAATGCAAACGGGCCAATCAGAGTGTATATTTGCCAGCTCTGACCAAGGTCTGACAACTACACGGCTGTGCTCCATTGAAACTCAGTACATCTTTTCAGATTTTGGTCATTTTCAGGCTGATTCTGTGGATTTCGAGCTCATCATGGGTACATGTTGAGTCTGGGGCACTTTTAAAAGTGATGCTCGTTATTCGGCGAGTTTTGAAGGAGATTTACATTCTTTATCTTTCCAAAATCCAACACTAAAAAGTTCTTTGTGGAGCGACCCCTTTTAAATTGTCATTTTAAACATTGTTATTACATAAAATATCATCTATATGCACTTTAAGTCAAAGAAGAGAAGCGTTATCAGCAAAAAGAAAAAGCATCAAAAGTTATTGTAAACTGTTAATTACTATGGCAACAACGTTACATTACTGGACTATTGTGATGAATGCATTAACATAAGCAGCATTGTTTTAACTTATAGCTACTATCAGGTGGGTCTATAAAACATGGTGTGGTGGCTCAGTGATTAGACCTGTCTCCTCATAGCTAAAATATTCTGGGTTTGATTCCCAGATGGGTCAAGGCCTTTCTGCGTGTTGTTTGCGTGGGTTTGCTGTAGGGCAGCACAATTAATCAAAACGTGACGTACTGCAGTTTTTGAATTGCAGGTAGGTGCAATATTTGTTATGGGGGAAAAATGTCTCAAAATACCCTTTAATTTAAATATTGCTGTGCTGCCGAGGCGTCCTGGCCTACACATCATATGCTAACAGACTTTGTTTGGTGCAAATTCCTGCAAAAATCACACCATAATCACCAAATCACCAAAAAGCTGATGTAAAAATGATCGTTCCCTCTAGTTTTGCAAATCATATCGAAATCGCAATATCACTGCAAATAATCGCAACTAGATATTTTCTCAAAATCGTGCAGCCCTAGTTTCCTGCAGGTGCTCCGGCGTCTCCCACCATCAAAAACATGAATATAGCTCTATCTCTAGTAAGTACCCTTGACTGAGGTACTGGCTATGATGGGTTGAATAAAATTTCACTGTACGTCAAATGTGTGAACAACAAAGTACATTTCAATTTAAATACTAAAGAACTTGATCATATGTTTTGTGTGTAAAACCTGAGTCAGCAAAGTAGCTGGTAAGTTTTGTTGTTGTCAGATAAATGCAGTGGTGCAAAAGTGTAACGCAGCATTAAAGAGTAGCTTTCTATTTATACCTGCCTGTCTAAAACAATAATAATAAGCCTTTATGTTCACTGAAAGAGCTCTTTGTTGCTGTTAAAGTTCCTCTTCTCCGTACTTGCTATGAAGTGATCACTTATGAGAGTGATGTAATAAATCCACAGTTTGTGTTCAGTTCAAGTTCCGGTTCTAAAGTTTATCTGAAGCTAAAATGAGGCTTCAGTGCATTAAGTTGGACAAATCTTACTGATTTTTTCAAACGTAGCAGCAGTTTTAGCACAAAATTCGACTTTGTTTTGCCGTTCCTCACACAAAGTCTGAGAGGAAACAAAGAATATTTACAGACTAACTCAGGCAGACTCCCACTTCGTTTAAAGAGAGACTCCGATCAAATGTGTATCGATCCTTTAAATGATACCTCAAACGTGTTCTTGAAGGGGCCTTGGCACTTGTGTAGGCCACACGTTTCCATCACTTGATCATAATCAGAAGAAGAAGGCAATGAGCCTAATTTGTGAAACCGAGCACATTCCTTCAAATGTCAGTCGGCCTATAAAAACACTGAGGCGTCGCTGAGTTTCTGACTGATGAAAAGGGGTGACAGAGTTCATTGTTCCTGAGGGAAAAAAAAAAAGAAACAGACTGTTTTTCATAAACAGCCTGATTGAGTGTTTTCACTTTTTTTCTAAATGTAGGATAAGAACAGAGTCAACTTGGACGTGCTTTTGTAATCACTTCTAATTTCCATGGTAACGCAGCATGTTCAGGCCTCTTGATCTTTCTCAGATCTTCACCAACGTGTCTCGAGGACTGAAGGATTACTGAAGGGTTTATTTTATCAGTGAAACACACACACCGCCTGTCTGAGCCCCTCGCTCCTTCCCTCCTTCACTTCTCACATCAGGATCCTATAAAGTTTTTTTTTCCGGTCCAGGCGCATGCGCAGTGGCAGCCCCGAGTAGCGTGTGTAGTAGTATTATTATTGTGAATGGGGGGGGGAGGGGGGGCGGGGGGGGAGGGGCGGTATTTTGGGTGTACAGTCACAAGAGCGACTCAACGGAGCCAGGAAGTAGACTGTTGATGCTTTCAAGTGCTCGCTGGAATGTCGTAATTTTGACTTTTGACAGCTGCGCCGGAACAACCCGCCAAAGTTTTACAAAGAGGAAGAAAGCAGATAAAAGATATCAACAAGTGACTGAAAAACAAAAGCAACAGACGACTGTTTGTGCTATTAACGTTACCTGCGGGCGATAAGGCTACATGTTCCTACTTATTATAGCCTATTGTTTGTGCCATTTTTAAAAAATCATTTGAATTAGTTTATTTTCGTGTTAAAGTTTTTCAAATGATCCCATTGAATTTTATCGTTCATATCTCTGCTGTTTGTTTTGCTGAATCATGCTGTGACAGTTTAAACTTTTGATGATGACACCCATGAAAAATGTTGTCTAATTTAAGTTGCATGCCAAACAGATATTTCCTCCTCCGGCACCAGAACGCCAAACAGCTCTGAGCCATAATTAATTCCTTTAGGCCTCATTAAAAATGCATAACTACAGATTAAAGGTAACTTCCTTGATCTTCCGTGCAATGTGCGTTATTTGCGCCCCAAATCTCTTGAATGCACGAGTAGTCGGCGGGCTCACTGGGGGAGGAGCACTTGAAAGTTGCAGGTAGACTGAAGAGAGAGAGAGAGAGGAAGAGAGAGAGAGAGAGAGAGAGAGAGAGAGAGAGAGACTGTCAAATTGAGCTTTTTCTCTCGCGGTGGGTCACTTAATAAGAGCCACTTGGAGCCAGAGGCGCAGGAGCCGCAGTCAGACGCAGATCATCAGCGGTCACACTCAGAGGCCACACCGGCGGCACAGAGCACATTGCTCCACACAGGGAAGGGAGAAGAAACACACACACAGACACACACAGACACGGAAGAGAAGTGAGTGAAAGGGAGGCTGACTAAGTGGGGGGACAGACGGCAAGAAAGACGCGCAGAGCTTCACGTTTTTCACTCTGCGGGATTTTTTTAAAAATTTATTTAAAGAAAAGAGCTCAAAAGTGCGTCTCGCGAGGCCGGAAAGTGTCGGTGAAGATGCCGCGCGTCGTCCCGGACCAGAGGAGCAAGTTTGACAACGAGGAGTTTTTCCGCAAGTTGAGCAGGGAGTGTGAGGTGAGTCTGTCTGAACACACACACACACACACACACACACACACACACACACACACACACACACACACACACTCACTGGATCCATTCTGCGAGACGGCGGAAATAAAGACAGAGCTCGTGAGCGGAGGAGAGCGTGCTGGCGGGCCGAAAGTGTTTTCAGCTTTTTTTCACTTCACACACTCTCAGACGGAGAAATCTGCATGTGAACAAATGAACAAAGAGCAAAAGAATGACAGTCTGCAGTGAGCTGTGTCACATGCGCCTCTGGCTTTTTGAAACTGCGGGAAATTTACTTTTCTCAGATGCTTTACTCTTATTCTCCCTTTTTATTTTGTTCTTGCTATTTTATAATCACCCTATAAAACAAAAAAGTGATTTCTCCCTTATTACCTTCCCCTCATTTAAATGGCCTTTTTTAAATTGCTCTCCCTGATGAAGAGCAGAGACAAAGAGTGATGCCTTTTGCCTTAAATTCAAAATTCCTGTGGCTTCTCCTCAAATTACAGCCTGCTGCTGGCGAAGAGCATCACCCTTCACTGTCAAACGGCCCTATGTGGAGCGTTTTCACCCAAAAATCAAACACATGAAGTGCACTCACAGTATATGTGAGTAGATATATGGATGTAAAATGTGTAGATACTTGTTGTGTTAAAGGTTGGTGTTTTCTTGTCGTTGTAGATTAAATACACTGGGTTCAGGGACCGGCCCCATGAGGAGAGGCAAGCTCGCTTTCAGAACGCCTGCAGGGACGGACGCTCAGAAGTGGTGAGTGCAAAATTAAACATATTCTCCTGTTCTCTATCTTCCACTTTTTTGAAATAGACAGACTTTATTCATAAGTGTGTTTATGAGGATGTGAAAAATCAATTTCTTTAAACAACACACTGAAAAATAAACTCAGCTTTAATGGAAGAAACTTCAAAAACAGCATCGGAATTGACCTCAAGCTTGTGTCCATTGGGAAACAAATAACCTCTTGTTTTGAGAACGCTGAGATCAGCTCGGTGTCGCACAGATATGCTTGTGTGCAGCATGTGTGTGCAGATGTTTTGATGCGTCCCTGCACGAGGAAGCAAATGTGTTATCAGACATGCAGACCCACCGGGCTTTACTTCACACACAGGCTCATGACTTCTTCCCTCTGAATTGTGCAGCTGCAGTCATCAGCGGTTCAGAAACACTCATCAACACACGGTATCACACGGGCAATTTATGGTTACAAAAGCAACGTTAGGGCTGTAATTTGAGGCCTCAGATTGGTCATTCCAAGTAAATATCACCTGTCATGTCTAATTTTGTTCGGTAAACATGTAGTGAATGAAGCAGACATAACAATGAGAGAACAGAAAAAATAGAAACACCTGTAGGAAGCTTTAAAAAAGCAGCATATTAACTCATAACCTGTGTAAAAGTACAATGCAGCTTTTTAAATGTGAGGATTTGCTGCATTTGTTTGTCTCTTTAATTGTGACAAGCTTTCTTCACTTTTTTTTTTTTTTTACATTTTATAGACAAAACAGCAAAGAAATAAGTTGCAGATTCCACTGATGGCAAACACATTTGTAAGATTAAACTCTTCATGTTTAGAGTTCATGTTGATGTCAGTCTGTGCTGTCGTGAGAAACACTTCAAGGTCTTTCTCCTGATTTTCGTGTACCGAGGAGCCGCGGGTAGCTTTTGCAGGAGATAGTTTGTGGCAACATGCAGCCACAGTGGAGGAGAGTCGGCAGGCTGAATGCCCTCTCCGTTTAACAAACCACAAGTCTCAATAATCGCATCCTGAAATGCATCAGATCAGAAGTCAAGTTCTGAGGTGGACGTCTGATGTGAACTTCCTTTCTTGTGTGATGAAGCAGGTTCACATTCAGGTTACTTTATTTGTGTTAGGGCCCAACCGATATGGGATTTTTTTTGGGCCGATGCTGATATCAGGGAGTAAGAAAATTCTTATATCTGATATATCCCTGATATTCTATATTAATTTTTTAAATGTGGTTATCAAATACACGTGACAAAGATGCGTAATGGAGGCAGGACATCTAACAAACTTAATTAAAAACATCAGTGCACTGAACAGTTAACACTTTAATCATTAGTGATTAAGCAACAGACCGCCCTCTGCTGGACAAACTATGCGATAACACTGTTTTAATCTCTAGTGAAGCATTTTTTCCCGCCTTAAAAACAGCTTTAATATCGGCACTTATTGGAGAACATATACGCCGATACCGATAAATCTGCACTAGGTCAATATCGTCCAATAATATCGGCAAACCGGTTAATCAGTCGGGCCGTAATTTGTACCTGTAGCTAAAATTGTTGTGCAGTTAAAAAGTGTGCAGTGCATCCATGACACTCAGTTTCAGAGACAACAAACTATGAGACAATAGATAAAACAGTTAAAGTGCTCCATTCTAATAAATACCAGTAAATACATTTAACTCTGAATAACAAAAAATACATAAAAGAGCAAAAACCAAGTAAAACATTCTAAATTCATTCTAAAACAGTGAATAAATAAAAATTAAACACATAAATAAAGGCTCCAGAGAGATTTTGTGCAAACTGTGCAGTTTTTCTTGCAGTTTGTTCATCAGTGTGATTGCAGCTGAGCAACATAACAGTATATAAATATAACAAGTGACCCCACAGTGTCGCAAGAGCACAGTGTGAAATACAGTCTTTCAGAAAAAGTACTGTTAATTGAGTATAAAAATAAAAGTCCTCAGTATGTTGGGAAAATTTTCAGAACTTTCTTTCTTTCTATCTTTTTCATCATTAATGTAATTTAAATGTTTTAGGTTGCAACAATAACAATGCATCAGATTTTATGTGCTGATTATAGCTTTTTAAAAATCTTAATCTCCAGGTAAATACGAAGTACGGCTGGGAGATAAATGTCCTACGTGAACTAACATGTCTGCGTGTCTTCACAACTCTGCAAAGCTCAACTTTGCACTTGTCAAATTTGTCAAGACAAGTGCAAAGAAACAGTTTGCCGCTCTTTGTTTGCTTCCAGAAATAATAACTTTGTTTATATTGCACCTGTCAAAACAAAATTGCATAAGGCTTTACAATTAAAACAAAAGTAATAGAAAAAAGGCATAAAATAAATAAATAAGATCCCAAACATTGACAAAAAACATGAAAAGAGTTACTACAAGGTGAGTCTTAAGTAGAGACTTAAGCCTGAGATCTCCAGGCATGTGGGGATCGAACTGTCGTACAGTATGTAGTGTTTGTACATCCGTAGAAAGGAAGGACACATTTATATTTTCATTGTGTAATTTCTGAATGTTTCCAGTGTCAGTCTGTTGAAAACGTCTTGTTGAATGATGCTCTCAGCAAAGGTGAAGCCAGGTGAAAAAGCCTTTAGGCTGTTGACACAAACGCACAAACGAAGCGGCACCTTCTGCCGCCTCAGTCATTCCTGAGATCTTTTTCACAAACATGCTGTCAGCAAGTTTTGCCATTTTTCAGTCTGGCTCGATGCTTCAGTGTGTCTGTCCTCGCTGTATTTATAAGCCTCTTGTGCTGTGAGAATTGATGGCCATGGTTTTAATGGTTTGATGGCAGGTGTGACATCATGTCGCAGATTTATCTATCGGCCAGACGCCGCTGAAAACCTTGTGCTATTTTCATGATCAGTGTGAACAACAATCTGACACAATGAGACTCGAACATGCTGTCAAGGACGACTTTGATATCAAGACCGACACAAACTGTGAGCCGTTATGAGCAGTGAGCAGTTTATTGGCTCAAAACTGAATTTGAGTAATTTTTTAAAGTCCCATTTCACTCAACAATACATCATCATTATTGTTGCTTAACTTTAATGTTTGAGCTTCACTGTGCAGAGTTTGTCAGTGGAAGACAAGGGGGGAAAGTCTCTCAGCAACTGAAGTTGCAGCGACAGTGCTCCAATATGTAACTTACCCAAGAGTGAAACTTACAGCCTCATGTGAGCTAAGAATGAATTTCTTTTAGTTAAATAGGACACAATGGCTATCAGTTGTTTAAGTTTTTTTGTTTTGTTTTTTTCCAAATATTTTTATTGAGAAAATGACAGCTGAACAAAAACATGAAATGCAGTTTTCATTTTGAATATATGCAATAAAAAGACCAAACAAACCAAAAAAATGAGTACAATACTGTGGAAGAAAAATCAAAGAAAACCTGAGAGTAAGGTAAAGAGCAAGTACAAATTCAGCCACAACAAGTTACATTAAATAAGCACGCACATACGTACAAATACTCACACATCGACTCAATTCGACTGACGCACAGCTGAAATGTTACGCATAAACTGTGGTGAATAATAGCAGAAAAGTATTTAACTGTGCAACACCTGAAGTTCTGTGAAATAAGAAATAAAAGGTTGCCATTTATGAAAGAACTTCTCAGCTGTTCCTCTCAGTGTGCATTTGATTTTCTCCAGTTTTATAAAGAACACAGTTCCCTTTAGCTGTTGAGAAATAAAAGGGACCCAACAAATTTCCAGTGCAGTAAAATGATACGCCTGACTAGCAAAGATGCAAAAGCTATAATGTCTTTTTGTACAGAGCAACAATCTCAAAATACGTCCGTCTGAAAGACCGGATCTATTTTTGTAACTAAGCAGGGAAATAACAAACAGAACACGACCAACTTGACCTGTAGGTTATTTAATGTATAAATATCTTGATGTGTTTGAAATTCTCAGTTTTAAGTACATTATGTTTTAGCTTGTAGCTTTTTAATTCAAGTGAAAGTGGAGAAAATTTTCAAACACCTCCACTTCTTCACAGAGGAATGGAACCTCGGTGAGTCAATTTAAATATTTATTGAACACACTGACAGCTTGACTTAATGCCATATATTGAATCTTGGGACAAAATCACTTTAATGGAACAGAACTATTAGGGGAACCCAAATACAGCGATCAGCGGGCATGGATGTAGAACTACTCCAAGAACAAAAGACATAATGATTTAGAAAAACAAAACAAAACATGGAGGTTGTAGCAAAGAAAAGACATTTGACTTAGGTGGCGAGGAGAGCCATGACAACCATCACATTTTTCCTCCACTTTGTAACATATTTCAGAGAGAAATGAGCCCTGTGTCGAGCTTCAAACTGGAAAAATCCAAGACGTGCACAAGAAGTGTTCGACCAGACTTTAAGTTTTTCACGTGTACATATTGCAGATTTTTAATGTCAGGGAAGGAGGAGACGGAATTTTCAGAGTTTTTCTCAAGGTATTTAAATTTTTTTGTAGAAAAACATGTCAGACACAGTTTATTGTTCCAAGCAGGTCATTATTTTTTTTTTAATGTCTAGAACGGAGGCGACCCTTTATTTTCATTTCTAGCTCAGTGTTTTTATTCTGGGACTCTGCAGAGTAACTTTGCACGTTTCACAGTTAAAAAAACATATTTCTTTCTTATTTCCTCCATAAACTGGTCTGAAAAAAGTTGTTCTAGTTTGCATCTTTTTAAGCCCTGCCTCGCTAAAAGCCTTTTTTTTTTTTTTCTGACTGGCCAACTTTTGAAAGCCGAGGCAGACGCAGCGCAGTGCCCTACAATGACGGCTCTGATAAATGAGCAATGTGGCACAGACTGACACCTCACAACAAACAGAACAGACAAACAGAGACTTTGGTGAAACTACATTATGTTTTATAATAACCAGCAGAGCTGCAACGATTAATTGATTAGTGGATCAGTGGAAAATTATTATTTTGATGACTGATTAATTGTTTCAGTCATATTTTCAAATGAAAAAATGTAAAAATCCCTGGTTTAGCCCCTTAAATGTGAGGATTTGCTGCTTTTCTGTGTCATTTATGATAATGAATGAGGAGACTGTGTTTTGGGCTGTTATTTGGACAAAAGAAGCAGTTTGAAGATGTCACTTTGGGCTTTTGGAGATTGACGTGAGCATTTTTCACACTCTCTATCAATTAATTGTGAAAATAATCAGCAGATTAATTGATCATGAAAGTAAGCTTCAGTTTCAGCCCTAATAACCGGTGTTGTACAGACATTCCTGATGGACAGATAGCAGTGATGTCGCTAGGGTACAATCCAAAAAGGATGCACTAAAGTTACCATCAATGCTTCCCAGAGACTTACCCTTTTATTCTCTAGTAATGCCACGTTTTAAACAACGAATCTACGTTAAAATCAGAGCAGTATTAAGGAAGGAAACTCTCGCTCTAAATAGAAATCCTCTAATCTTGTGTTCATGGTCTCAGTCACAGCGACATGACTGCTGTCACTGCAACAGGACAATTCATTTCCACAATAAAGGCAGCAAACGTCGTGTTGGTAAATAAACTCACATGGCTTCTATCAGGATTGGTCAACTCTGATTGATGCTGCGACCGCAGTGCTTCTGCTCGCAGCCTGGCAGGACAGACAGCACAGCTTCACAGCCTGCCGTGCAGTTTGCCAACCGCTCCACCTCAGGTTTCAGCTTCTCTTATTAATCACCAGCACATGTTGTCATGTGGATTTTTTAGCAAGTGCACCAGCTAATTTAAAATATTTATTTATGTTTCCCCTTATTTATAGTTCTTCATTAAAACGTTATGTCCATGTGTATTTCTTTATCATGTTACTGTGATGCACGCTGACTGAAAGTCAAGTGGACGTTAGTCAAAGTTTAATATTAACATTCAGAATTGTTGTATGATGAGGGAAAATAAGGAAAGAGTGAAGCAGGTTGTCTGTAAAAGTCCTCATCCTTTCTGAGCCCCGATAGCTCCGCCAGTGAAGCCGTCATACATTCACTGAGTTTTCAGCTCAGCAGCCCCGCTTCAACTGAGTCCTGGTGCTTTGCTTTCACAGTTACACATAATACTTTATTTACTTGTTTATTTTAGATATTTTGGGGGGCCTTTGCACCTTTTTTTTTGATAGAACAGCTGGAGAGTGGACAGGGAGTTGGAGAGAAAGAGAGGGGGAACATGCAGTAAAGGGCCACAGGATGGAATCAAACCTGGACCACTGCAGCGAGGACAAAGCCTCTGTTCATGCGACACCCGCTGTACCAACCGAACTACCAGGGAAAAACCACAAATAATAATTATATCTTTATCTCCTTAAACAGCGTTGTCTTGTCCATTTTTCTTCTCTGCCTAATTCTAGACTGACCTGAATAAAAATCTTTGAATAATTCTAAAATTTTTTAAATGTAGTATTTATTGCCCCCCCACATGTTTGCTTCAAACAAGTTATTGACAGAAAAAGCATTAAGTAAATAAATAAAGGTGTATTAAAATGGGTTGAAAATAATAAACACTTCATATAAAATACAGTAAAAGGGGAAACAAACAGATTGTTGATACCTTAATGAATTCTGTACAACTGAATAATTTTGTGGAAAAGAAGAATTTTTTTGTCCCAATCACACAGTGTAGTAAAATAATCCAATTAAATAATAAGACAAACAACATAGATCACATGTCAAAAAGCAGCACATGCAAACTCTTGTGTTACTTTGTACTGAACAATTTTATGGCCTATTTTTTTACATTATTTTTACAATATACATGTCATGTAAAAATGCAGATAGGCAGCTGTGTGTTTCTAGGGGTTACAAAACACACACACACATACACACACTCCTTGATGTGTAACTGGGATCACAGGGTGAATTTTTTAGAACTGATCTGATAAATGGGACGATAATTCAAAGTAAATTATCTCCAGCTCAGCTCATTAGAGATGAGTCGCTTTTTCAAATAGTATTGATTTTCATGCTGTGCTGCTCTCTCATCCCTCTTCCCTCTCATCCCTCCGTCCGTCTGTCTGTCTGTCTCTCTTCTCTTCCTTTTATCTAATTTTCTCTGCACTCTTCTTCTTTGTCTTTGTTCTTCTTTGTCTCTCCATCTCATGTACACTTCCTCTTCGTCTTTTTAGTCTGACGCTCTTTACATTAATCCCACTGTCTTTGCTGGCATTGCCCTGTTTCTCATCCTTTCTCTTCCACTTTCTAATTCCCTCCATTTCTTTGTGCCGTTCTCTCTCTCTTTTTTCCTCCTTCGCCTCTCAGTTTCCCTCCATCTCTTCGCTCTCTCTGCCTTTCCGTCCCTCTTTTTTCTTCCACAGTAGTAGGCAGCAAATGAATATCAGATGGTTGTAATCCTATACTTCAAATACAGCAGAAATGATGACTCGGACGTTCTTTGAGCTCTCGTCTCTGTGAGAGTGTGTGTGTGTGTGTGTGTGTGTGTGTGAGAGGTTCTTTCCTTGCATGTCTTTGCACACACTAAGTCACTCAGCCTTCTTCTCCATGAACTTCCCTCTCTTTCACAGTTGTTTTCCTTTTCTTCTTCTTCTTCTTCTCCTCCTCCTCTTCTTTTGGTCCGTTTTCCTCCATCATTCTCTCGCTCTCTGATGAGGGACAGATTTGACAGGGTGCATAATTCATATGCTTCCAGCTCAGTCGCAGTCCTAATGCCCTTAGTATTGATCTGTCTCAGCAAACACAACACATCACACACACACACACACACACACACACACACACACACAAATACAATAGACACACACACTTACGCATAAGAAACAGACATTTTCTAACTTGATTTCCTGCCTCTCTCTAATTTATTGCTTTTTGACTGCAACAGAGAAATGCATTCTATTGATTTTCATTTTATTTGCTTTTCTGTGTGTGTGTGTGTAAGTGCATGTGTGTGCATGCTTATTGTGATAGGAATGTCTCCCATTAGAGCAAGAAGCCATCTTACGGACATCAAAAAATGAGGAAAGCTGCGGTATGATGTGATTATATGTGTGTGAGGACAGCAGGCCAGTGGTTCACTTTGTGCTTTTGTTCTGAGAGGAAAACGGTTTGATAAAAAAGAAATGCGGACTCCGCTGCAGTCCGTCAAACTTCAGCTCTGCCAAATAAAACATTTCAGCTTACTCAAAGATTCTGCTATTTAACTTGAGCACAAATCCTCTGAAAACTTTTCTATCAAACCGTGAGAACTACATGTGTTTAAAATCATTATGTCATATTTTTTATCTTGGATAGAAATGTTTTGTGTAGTTTTTGGTTAACGTGTGAGAAACAGACATAAAGAATTAAAAGCTTCAATCAATCAATCAATCAATAAAAAGAGTAACAACTTTTTTAATTATTGATGTTAATCATTTTTGTTGATTAGGACAAATTAAGCCCAAATTCTCTATTTCCAGCCTAATATGTGGAAATTTGCTGCTTTTCTCTTCCTTCTTTAGAAAAATAAACTAAATATTTTTAAGTTTTTATCTGTTAGTCATTTAAAATACATCCTCTTTGGCCCTGAGACCGACATTTTTCACTGTTTCTTTTAGTTTAATGAAGAAAATAGCTGCCTGATTGATTGATAATAATGTATACAATTATGAGCTGTGGCTTTATGAAGAATGCTAAAATGATGCTCTTTGATGCACTTGACTCTGAAGCATCTTTGTTAAGATCCTCCCTGCCTGGAAAGCACCCCTGTCTCCCAAACTCCATGCCTCCAGGTTTTAACACTTCCTGTAAATGTGTAATCCATCTCAGCACAGACAAAACACCCCAAGAACCAACCAAGACATTATCAACCTTTTCTACTGTGCGTTTAATAAACCCCATAATAATTAACTGACTGTAACAAATTAGTCAAGTGCCACTTAACCATCAATGAAATGTCATTATTAATATGCAAGAGGGTCGTTTAAAAGGGCTGAACCCAATAAATAGACCAGTTTTATGTTAGTAAACATTGTGCGTTTCGGTTGCAGAAAGCCAAAACCACTCCTATGTTAAATGGTTCGATTTTAGATTCAAAATGTTGCCGCATTTCACAGCAGACTAGACGTTTTAACTTACCCGATATGAATGATCCCCTGCAAAGTCAGCCATTTTTTATTTGATTCTCATTTCAGTCATCTATTCTGAGGGCTTCTCAACCAAAGACTTCTGCAGTTAGTAGGGCATGATTTGATGGTATTCTGTTAAACTCAAAGTCTTTGTCAACAGATTGTGATTTTGTAGCCCACTGCGCAACATGACATGTTTACCACTCATGACTCATTGTGCAACTGTCATGCACAGTCGAGACCACCTAACACCTGACCCGATAGTTCACCAATGCATCTGCTCTGCAGCTTCATAAAGTGTCATCGTTTTTTCTTCTCACCTGTACATTCTCATTCATGTATTTGAGTCTCACCAACAGCCACACTATGAAACTAAGCAATAGTTTCCCACTAACAAGCGCAGGCGAGGAACTGTACACTAAATAAAGCAAAGACTGAAATAAATAAGCAGCAGGAGAAGCAGCGACAGAGACATATTTATCGCTGGAGTTGGTGGAGACAAAAAAGATCTAAAATTGTAGTGAATTTGGGATTTGTCCCCTGGATGTGCAGATCTTTGCTCACACATCATCAGCCATAACAATTTCAGTGACCGTCTCGGAGTTTATCAGTTGCATTTTTTCAACCTTTTCCCTGCTAACTTTGTTCTCACTCTGTCTCTTTCTCTGCAGGCCTTTGTAGCTACAGGCACCAACCTCTCTCTCCAGTTCTTTCCAGCCAACGTGCACGGTGAACAGAGGCAGGTTCCCTCAAGGGAGTACGTCGACTTTGAGAGAGAGACAGGAAAGGTAGGACAAGTGCAACACATGTTGCACTTCACTCGTGAAAAGAGGATTTTTTTAAACCAATATAACAACTGAGGACAGAAATTCCTATTTTTGTGATTTTTCTTAAGCTTTCACATGACCCCTTGATTCCGACTCTGTTTTCACAAATGACGATGTGAAACTTACAAAAAATGGCTTTTGGAGCCGCGTCTCCATCCGCTCTTTTTATTTCTGTTCCTCTTTTATTCTGTGAAATGAAGATGACAATCCAGACACCCACACAAAGACAAAAGAATGTGAATTGATCAATGCAATTGTTGCATTTCATGATCTCCATGAACATGTGAGTCTTCATATTTTGGCTGCGCATGCTGAAATCTACCATGTACATGGAGTTCAAGCCAACACCCTTCGTCAGAGTACAGATTGATTTGCGTGTCAGGTTGTTAACACATCCACAAAGACACTTTTCAAGGATCAGCTGACTGCTGTGCACAGTTGGGCCTTTAAACCACTTTGTGATGGGTCTTTATCACCCTGCGGTGCTTTTCAAACGATGCCCACAGTCTCGTAGCCTCCACCAAATAACTCTAAACCATAGCGATCCAGCTTACAGAAGTGAAATCACTGCTGAGCTTCTCGTCACACAACAGTAAGTTGATGTTGGTGCTCGAGCTTGATCAAGATCAAAGTTAAGCAACTTAAAGAGTTCAGTGGATGTTGGTTTGCGACTGTCATCGAGGTGAAATCCACTGTTCTGTACAGTGCAGATGTGCTGCTGCTGTTTTGTTTATGTGTATGTTAATTGTCTCCCCTGGCAATAAGCCTGGACTTGGTGTGTGTGTGTGTGTGTGTTTGTGTGTGCATGTCAGAAGGCCCTCCACGGACACTGGCCAGCTGAAATGAATGCCGGCTGGCGGCTCATTAAAAATGCATTCTGGGGAATCGATGGACCTCCATGCCCCAAGGCTGACGGACTAATCTCACGCCTTTAATTATTTAACGCAAGTGCCCTGATGGCTAAGAACAGTGTGTGCTCATGTTTGCGTGTGTGTATGTGTGTGTGTGTGTGTGTGTGTGTGTGCTAGTGGCGTCTAGCATTTTGCAGAAGAGTTTCTGAAATGTGTGTCAGACAAAGAGAAAGAGAAGGGGTATGCATGTGTATGGCAGCTACACAGAATTTGTGGTCACGTGTGCGTGTGTGCCTGCGTGTGTGTGTGTGTGTGTGTGTGTTTGTAAGACGATACCATCTCCATTGTCACCTCAACGGTGCTCACAGATCTATGAAGTTTTAATGAGGCTAGGAGTCGTCAATGTAAAGCAGTTTCACAGTAGAACTAAAGCTGAGCACTCACAGAGACACGAACACACACACACACACACACACATATCTGAGGATCCAGATAAACCTGCCGACATTCCACTCTTTTCGTCCATATTAGTCTTTTAATCTGAGAAACATAAGTCAAGATTAACCAGCACAGGAACTCACAGTAAGATCGATGAAGTGCTTCAGACTTCAGGTTTCAGTCTTTGCCTGTATGTAATATTCATTTATATTCCACTTGCATAAAAAAGGACAGGCAAATGCAGAATGTGGTTTCCTGTGTGCTGCGTGCAATGAAAAGAGATATTGTTTGTAAAGATTGTGGACAGCTTCACTCAGTTGTTCCAGTGCAGGGCCTGTAATTGTGTACTGAGTGCACATTTTCTGCTGTGTTGCTCTACTCTTATACCGGCTTTCATTTCACTCACACACGCATGCACACAAAGGAAAAACACACATACACACCCCACCCTTGGATTCCCCGAACCTCCCTGTAGAATACAACTGTCAGGCCAAGGCACAGATCTTGTGTACGTTGCAACTTCTTTTCTTAATTACTGTCACAGTTAAACCACACACACACACACACACACACACAAGTTGCGGAGATCTCTGCAGTATTTTTTATTGCCTCCATAATGTTCTGTAGAACCTGAAACAGTTGAAAAAAATCCTTTTTTGTGTTATTCATTATAAGTCAGACTTTTCTTTATAAAACGCATAGAATAAAGAAAGGACGGCGTAATGTTAAACATAAATGTGAAAAACAAGACAAACAAAAACAATGAAGTTTGCTGTTGTCAGTCAGGGTGGAGTATGAAAATTGTACGGGGAGCAGAAAAGAACAGTAGCTCATGAAGTGTGATTCAGAATGAGCTACCAGCTCAGATTTCTGCCTCGTTTTCTTTATTTTTATTACTTTTCCCCTCACACTCTGTCTTTCTTCCTGCAGTTGTCAGTCTTGTGGTATTTTATATCCACACTAAACCTCCATCCATCCCTCTCTACTCTTTTTCTGTACATTCCCTGCTTAAACCTCCCCTCCTTCACCCGCTCCCTTTCCCCCTCCATCCGCTCTCCCCCTCCACTCCTCCCGCTTTCCCGCCTTCATTTCTAAACACAGATGGTGCCAAACCAAAAGGGTAGCACAGCCAGGTTGAACTTGGCGCCTGAATACAACGTGTGTGTTTGCGTGTGTGTGTGTTTGTGTTTGAAAGACAGAGAGAGTAAGAGTAAGAGTGCAGGCTTTCAGTGTCGTGCAGGCTAATGGGAGCCAGCTGTGCAGGAGGTTAATTTTAGCCTTAGCAGCTAGCTTGTGAGCAAATATCACCCCAGCCCTAAACATGAATAGTAGCCTCATTAGCTGGTTTACAAGCAGTTGTAATGTATTTTAAAAGAAACAGGAAGCACTAGAGTGACAAGAAATGAAATTTAACATAGAAAGTAGCCCTTCACACTCTGTTATATTTTGATGCGCTAATAAATCTGCCAGCACGTCATTTTCCTTTGAAATATAATTCTTTGTGACTTACCTTCAACTCCCCGCCTTTCCTGCAGTTCCTTACATACATACATGACATGTTGGTAAAATGATTTGAATTTGCTTGTTCAATAATTCTTTCATTACTTACCAATTTGAATGTTTCCATATTGTCAAGCACTCCTTCCCCTTATCCATTCATCAGCTTCTTGTCATCCGAGGAGTTTGGTTTGTGGTTTCCTCTGTGTGCAGAAACTGCCGAGCAGCTCCTCGTGTTCTTTAGGTAAAGCAGATACTGGTCCTTCTTTTCCTTCCTGTCCCCCCAGCTTGCCTAACCGACTCCTCTTTGTGTGTGTGCGTGTGTG
>JAQLOL010000023.1:5944884-5965895 GCA_029783665.1 Naso thynnoides
TTTGATATGTAGTTTTCGATTTCAGTTGAGTTTTATTTAGTTTTTAAAGTGAGTTTTGTGGTTTAGTTTAGTTTTTACTTTTTCTAAATTCTCACTTTTAGTAGTTTTCATTAGTTTTAGTTTTAGTCTGTTTTGTAATATGGGGTATTTGTTGGGGGTGAGATTCAAAAAGGTGAGAGTAAGTGTTGTGTAATGAAAACTCAATTAAAAAGTGTACTGCTCCTGTTCCTTGTGTTGGTTTGAATTAACTTACCAGCTGAGTCACTGCAGCAGAGTCGGCTGCTCGTCTCCAGTTGTCTGGTTGTCCGTCGTCCTCGGCGTTCTCGTCAACTTTTTTAAGGTATGCTAGGCTAGGTTAGCATTTCGATGTGCGCTTTTTTAGATCTACTTTCAGATTTGTTGGGTTTTTGCTTTTGAATGTTCTACGTATTTTCTCATTATCCTCTACAAGGCATTTGCTCGTCTGTCAGTGCATCAGAATAATCCCATATTGAACTTTGCCACTTTCTCCAGACCTTAGCCCTCGCCCTCGCCGCCGTGATGCCAGTTTTTGTGTGACATCGGTCACCAGACGAGGGGCGTGGACTGACTGGCA
Organism: Naso thynnoides; assembly: GCA_029783665.1. Taxonomy (NCBI): domain Eukaryota; kingdom Metazoa; phylum Chordata; class Actinopteri; order Acanthuriformes; family Acanthuridae; genus Naso; species Naso thynnoides. The sequence goes on from JAQLOL010000023.1 coordinate 5,945,480, forward strand.
GTCTGGTATGCCACACAGAGGGGGAAAGAAGGAACACAGATCTTGGAAGATAGAGTCAATATCCACCCACCGCAACAAAGACAAAAACTAAGGATTATTTCTCTATGATTTTAATTAATATTAGTTAATTTTGTAAACTCACAGTGCAGTTTAGTTACTTATCGGTTTTTGGGAAGGCTTCTTTTTATTTTTACGTCAGTTAGGGGAAAAAAAATCTATTCTAGTTTTTGTTATTTCATTAGTTTTCATTAACAATAATAACATTGACAGACACACACGCTGTCAGTGCCAGCCGTTGCTCGTTAGCATATGGATAATGTACACAAAAAATAATAATAATAGACACAAGAAATACTGTGGTTGAATTTTTTTTTTCTTCAGAGTGAGGAAAGAAAATTAAAGCTTTATTCAAAAATTTCAATGGGAACTTACACTAACTGAACTAATTACTTTAAAACATATAGTGTACAGTGTTAAACCTTGCATTAGAGTAACATTACTATATGTATAGCAGACAGAAAAAAGTGTGATTTTGTGATATAAGGCCTCGGGAAAGAAGAAGATCACAAGCAAGAAACACAAGACAATAAGTTTTGCACACATTTTATGAATTCAACACATTTGTTCTAGTTCAAGGATTCACATAATACAATGATAAAAATAGAAACATCATGTACACTCTTTTTTAAGGAAGTTTGACGGTGCATCCGAGTTTTTTTATAATAATACCAACTTTTATCTGCAAAGCATCTTTTATATATAACTGTCCAATAAATGCAGTCTAGTAGTTTATATCAGGTCCGAATGTTTTAAAAATTCTTTCAAAGCCAAACAAAATGATCATTAATCACAGATTGAAATCAGTACATCAACACAAATCAGACCTGCTCCATTAAACTCACCCTCAGTTACTGAACAAGTTTAAATTTCCACTGCATTTTACTCTGCTTCCTTTTCTTATACCCTGTGTGCTGCAGTGTGTGAGAGTTCTTCTGTTTTCACGTGTGTGTGTGTGTGTGTGTGTCTGTGTGTGTGTGTGTGAGAGTGTGTGTGTGTGTGTGTGTCTTAGTAAATGGATGTGGGGGTTGACATGGTTCTCTCTCAGAGGAAGTCTGTGGTTGGGCCGTTTCTACATATTTTCCCCTCACTCACACACACACACACACACACACACACACACCCACACACACACTCTCTCACACACACACACACACACACACACACAAACTCACACACACACACACGTTTTCCCTGTCAAACCAAATGAAGTTTGCTTTTCAAAGCTCCATGCATCTTCACAGATGTGGAAGCAGTCTCTCTCTCTCACATCACTCTCTCACACTCTCTTTCTAACACACACACACACACACACAGAAAAACATTCATTCGAAAATAAACACACAGTCTCTTGGAGTGCGGTCTCTCCTGCAACCCCAGTGCAGTGTGGGTAGCTGTGGTAAAAGAGGTCCCTGTGAGAGGCTGTCCAAAAATAGCCTGAGTAAAAATGCAGGAACGTGGAACTCGCCCACTGTCACACAGAAAAACCCAGTCATCTCTGCATGTGTGTCTGTGTGCGTTTGTGCGTGTGTGTGCTAGGTGGAGTTTCATTTTTTAATTTCATCCTAAATACTTGTTTACTCGGATAAAAATACCACCTTCAAACTGTCTTTCCTGGGAAAAACAGATGTGTGTCTGTGCTTTGCTGCCTCTCACAGTCTGTCATCTCTTCCTCGTGATAATCGGGGTCGTGGGAAAAGAGGAAGACAATGACACACAAAGAAGGAAGGAAGATGGCAAATTTGATTTCAGTTTATTCTCTGTCGTTTTTGACACATACTCCAGCTGAAAGACATTTTCATACAGGTCTGTTAGAATGCCTGTCCAAACATTGCTGAGGTAAAACTGTGTGTGTGTGCACATTTATCCTCAGTATGGTATTAGATACAATTATTGTTTCATAGGAGTCTTAAGGAAACACAATGAAGCTAAAGGGATAATCCACAACTAAATAAAAACGCTGACATCCTTAGGTTAAAATAATTAAAGAAATTCATCTCAACAGGTTTTCAACCTGCGCTGCAGGATATTTTGGCCTCTTGGGGACAGCAGAGACAAGCTTTAAAAACAACACTGATACCTGTGTGTTACTCTTTAGAGCATTTTGTGGAACACATCTGTCTCTGTGGCCAGAGTGACCCAATAACAGCACTGACAGAGAGCATACAAAAAAGCTGTACGTCATAAGATGATGCAAAAGAGCTTTGTAGAAAATAGGGAAACTGCAAAGTCGGGTATAATTCTTTTCAGAATGCATGGAAAGATTATTATGACCACGGGTTCTGGACACAAAGACTCTGTGGACCCCTACCAGCACGCAGAAACACCTGCACTGCATGTGCCCTCCCCAAGCACACAGGGCTTGGTCTCACGATAGCACAGATTCAGATCAATTGATTGCTCAAGTCAGTTTAGCTCACACTGTGGGAAATTATGACATTTTTAATCTGCTTTGTTCTGTACTATGCTCAGGTACAGCACAGAGGCCTGTAGACCTACATCTTTAGGGGTCACAATAAAACCACCAGCAACAAACAGTGAAAGAGTATACCGTATAAAAGGCCATGAAATGTCCAGAGCCACAGCACAGCCACTACCATACAAACAGTGAAAAATGTCTTACATAGCTTAAATGCTTTTTGTGGCCTTTTTATGAAGAAAGGTCATTGACTGAGTCATCAAAGTCCAACTCCCAGACGAGTTCTGATTCGAGTGGCAGCATGTTCAAAGGTGTCTGTGTCATTCTGGTCCGTAGCTCTTTTTTTATTTAAATCAAGGCGTTAACTCGTTAACAACATGTAAGAAAACATTCCACGTTAAGAGATGCATTCAAGCGGCACAGTGAAATAAATGATTTTTTTCACAAGTAATGCTAGATTTATGGAAAAGAATTAACATGCGAAGGCATTTTTGAAGAGACTAAAAGGTAAAAGATCCTCTCATTTTTGGAAAAGTGTTTATTAAATGACCAATGTAATGCTACATGCGCTTCGGCACCTCTTTAACTAGCACAACACTCCTTTGGCCAGAGTCCTGGACACCTGCCCACTAAAGAATATTGATTTCTGCTTTAACATGAAACGAGTGACGTTTGGAGGCAAAAATTCCATATGAATTCCAAGCGCACCGCTACTTAGAGAAAATATCTAAGAGATAACAAGGCAAATATTACACTCTTAAGGCCACAGCACTGACATGTGCTTACAAAGCAAAAGTAATATGCCGTGTTTGGAGGTTGTATATGAATAATGTGTGTATTTTGGAGCTGTTAAAAAAACAGACCTGTTCCTTAAAAAGCTCTAGAGAAGGTTAAAATGCCACTGCCTCACCTAAAAAATACACACACATCTACATACACACATAGTCACATATAAAATGGTTTAGCTGTAGTTTGGCCTCACTGTGCTGCTCAGTGCACATGAAGAGAAAAAGGGTTACAGTTTAAAAAAAACCCATCTCTAGTCCCTCTATCACCACTGCTCATTCTTGCACTATCCTGGACAAACAAATGCTGCATGACGGACAGAACAGATGTAATGGTTTTAAGACCGTTGTTTTATATTTTTTGTTATTATCATCCGTAACTGGAGACACACACGAGTACTGAAGAAACATGACTTCACTTTCAGCAGAAAAATAAGTAAAACAAGAGCTACGAGGGTCCCAGGTTAAAGGAGCACAAAGTTCATTTTCAGCCTGCCAGTGTGTAAAAAAGTCAGTCGATTTGTCGCAGCCCTTCGGCAAAGAAAATATAAATAATATAAATATTAACATGCACAGTCATTAAAACTCACAAAAAGAAGAAAATGCTTTCAGACATCTGATATTTACTTTGGATCACTTTGTCCGTGCTTGGTCCAATACAAATGCTTACTTTTCCACGAAAATAGAGCTGACATCCAGCAGCAGCAAAAACACACACACACACACAAACACACACGAACACTAAGCACTTACATGCAGAAATGAAGTATGTAAATGTACATCAATGTGTGTGTGTGTGTGTGTATGTGTGTGTGTGTGTGTGTGTGTGTGTGTGTGTGTGTGTGTGTGAGTGTGTGTGATTTACTTGTGCAGCACTCAGTTGTACTAAAAAGGTTTTGACGTAGTTGGTGGTTTTTCCTCTTTCACAGCAGTGAGAGCAGACAAGGGAGGGGATCGTTCAAACACAGAGCTTCTTATTGTTTCTCAGAAACAGCTGACGACTTCTGACATAAAAATTGCACCTTGATATATACTTCAAGGTCATTTGAAGCTCCGGAGCTTCCTGAGGCACAATCAGCCAATTTTTATTTTTTTTCAAAGTCATGAGAAGTAGAGAATAAAGCTTGCTTGGTTTTGGGGAAACCAGCAGATCTCAGTCTTTTTGTCTTTTGTTTTCATCTTCTTCTTTGTCGTGTAACTTGCAGTGCAAAAAAAGGACAAAAAATAATGCTAGCATTAACATGCCTCTCTCTCTCTCTTTCTCTCCTCTCCAGGTCCATTTAAAGGCTCCTATGATCTTGAACGGGGTGTGCGTGATTTGGAGAGGCTGGATCGACCTTCAGAGGCTGGATGGGATGGGATACCTTGAGTATGACGATGAGAGAGCGCAGGTAACACAACACGTGCATGCACACAGAACTATCCTTATGTGTGCAAACAAAGGAAAGCACTCCTCATGAGCTACGCTTACATGGACACAAATATCAGAATAAAAATGCTTCACGTAAACACGTCAGTCGGAGGATTCTGATCCAGTATGGCCCATTCGAAAAGAAATTTCATTTCGAAACTAGAAGGGTGGTTCATGCCGATCATTATTCCAACTGGTGTCCATATACACACTTGTTCCGATCGTGTTTCCCTGGTTGGGTAAAATTATCCTTGCTGCGCATGTCAGCCCTACATTTCCAAGATGGGGAAGCTCATGGCGTATTCTCCCTGCACTCTTGTGAACTGTATGGCTTAGGACATTTGCATTATCACCATTAATACCGCAGGAGAGCTTCTTCTGCTTCTCACTGCAAGGAGGTCGCTCCAGGTAGTTTACTTTGTCTGATAACTTTTGAGCCTTCAAAATGGGGTGATCACGTGTAGAGATGTCTGTAATTCCTAAATGCTTAAAAGAACTCTATCAATCCAAAGGTTACCAGCTTGTGGAAAACTAGCCGCCACTCGTCTGTCTGTACCGACACTTGGTGCAGCTCAAGCCATGGCAAGCAATACACTTCACAGGAGAGCACACTGAGACTAGGAATACTCCATTAACTTCTCCGTCTTGGACAAATACATTGAAGTCATATCACTGCACCTCAAGACCACATTAGCTGCTACTAGCATAACACACTATAGGTTTCAACTAGTTTTTCAGTGGTCAAGTTGCATTTTTGCTAAAAAAGGTGCCAGTTTTTAGACAGAAAGATTGTGTGCTTTAAAGATCAGTTCTGCTTTATTGATTTTGATACATTTAACTTTTAATCTTTTTACCTGTAACATATTTTAAGTTGTCTTCAGCGTAATTAGGGCCTCCTATTCCCACTACAGACAGAATAATGAACTCACTCTCTTTATATCTGTTTTTGTGTATTTGTGTCTGTGTGTTTATGTTTGTGTAGCATGAGGATGCTTTGGCCCAGGCAGCATTTGAAGATGCACGACGCAGAGCCAGAGAGTTTGAAGATAGAGACCGATCACACAGAGAGGATCTAGAGGTGAGAGGGGCCTGTAAAGGTGTTACATTATATTATTAGAGGACTGATGTTGGTTTACCGTCTTTAGGATAAGTGGCCTGCTGCTGCACAGCGTAACTGTTATATCTCAGCTTTGCCAAGCCAGCCTAAATATCATAAACTCTGATTTTGCTACACGATGCATCCGTTGCATCAACCTACTGTATGTAAAAATGATACAGACCACAGAGAGCAAAGTTAAAGTTTGTTGGCTGGCTTTGCAGGGCTGGACTTCACCCGAATGGAAATTTGCAAATATTGTTTTCAGATTTACAAGCTCTGTCTCACAAATGCTCTGACCTCTATTGAACTCTATGAGTAATTCTCTCCACCAGTTTGCATGAACACATTCAAATGGCAGCTAGGACTGCAACTAACTTTTATTATTATTAATCTGATGATTGTTTTCATGATTGATCATTTATTTCATGAAATGTCAAAAAATTGTGAAAAATGCTCATCTCAATTTCCCAGAGCCCAGTGTGACATCTACAAATTGGCTCTTTTGTCCAAACAACAGCCCAAAACAGAAAGACTCCTCATTTATTATCATAAATGATGCAGGAAAGCATTAAAGAGGCATTTAAATGGCTACACCAGTAATTTGTTTTTATTTTTTTATGTTAAAATGACTGAAACTATTAATCGATTATCAAAATACTTGGCAATTATTTAATCATCCGATTAATCATTGCAGCGCTAGTAGCATCGTTCCGATTGACCAGCTGCACACATTTTTCAAATTTTCAGTGAGCTAATGCATGCATGCAATTGATGGAGAGTATTACCCATAGAGTCCAGTAAAGGGCTCTGCCTGTGCTTATAGAACTAGGGTCGCAATATCATAACCTTTGATTGTAAGCAAGCATATTTGTTGCTTGCAAACCATTTGTTATGTAAAATGATAAATATCACAGTACAATTAGAGTGAATTAACAGAGATTAATGGTTAATCTTTTAGCAAATGATCCCAAAAATTTGTAAGTTTACTGTATGTTTTTTGGTTTAAGAGAAGATTGAACATTATTTTGTTAAAGCCAGAGAGTCAAATTTCCAGTAGGACTTTCTTTGCTTAGCACTTGGGGTGGCTTAGAGTCGTGTGATGTGTGGTTGTGTGCTTTAATTGTTTTTTATTTAATTAATATTATTGGAGCTTGAATCATAGGTTTAGTGCATGATCAGTAAGATGATAAATCTGATCTGATAATTGATTGAATTTGATATTATTGAACTATTGAATGACTGATTCAGTTTTGTCAGGTGTCCCGAAAGCCTCAGAAGGGAAAGTAGTTTATTTGCTTCGTGCCGCAGACCCAAATTTGATGAGCCAAAATAAAATCATTTATTTTACAAAAATGTAAACTGTGTAAGAATTGTTGATAACGTCTGTTTTATTTGTTGAATTATTATCATTGTGTACAAATTGTTTTGTTTTGTACACAAATTCAGATTCATTCATTCATACACTGACAGCTTGAATGTTGAATCGCCCCAAATGTTTTTAAGTACTTGAGAAAAACTCACTTTCCCAGGAAGGCTTTGGGGAGATCGACGTCATCCTTCTTAAGTTGACGCCCTACGAATGAACCCCAAATTGTTTATTTTTTTAGGACCCTGTGGTTTCTAAAATCTGGGACTGATGACACAGAGACAGACAGCCAGCAGAAAAGAACAGGGTCTGTGTCCTTCATTTCTCACCATCTATCACACTGTCATGCACTAAACCACCCTGTGAGTGTGTGTGCATGTGTGTGTGTCCACCTGTAAATTTTGATACGTGCAATCTTATGTTTGTTGATTGTTTTCTGTGTGTCTGTGACTGCAGGCAGCTGTCTCTGTGTTTTTGTTGTCACCTGTGTTTGTCAGTGTGTGTTCACAAATGTGCATGCAATCCTAATGAATTTTACGACTGTAAAGACTGCTTTGCTTGTTTAACGCTTGTGACGGATGTGACGGACACAAATGGCAAAATTTGAAAGTTTCACGGTTAGTTTGCACACAGACACACTCAACAAGACCAAGGCTGCCACAGCTTTGCTGCACATGGTCCTGCAGAAATTACAGAGTAATGCTGGCTACACACTAGACAATAATCAAATCCTAATGTGGGAGACCACAGACATATGGACAGTTTCAACTGATTTTTCAACATTAGAATCCCCAAAACGCGCACACACTAGACAATTGGGACAGACAACGAGACCACACACCTGCCATTTGTAGTAGTGCCAATTACACAGACAAGACATCTCACCCAAAAATAAATAAATAAATAATAATAACAATGTAGTAGTTGATGCTAAAAGTTGCTGTTACTTTGTCAGCATTAGTCCATTCACTCACCTGTTACATCCAACACCGCCGCAATTTCTGCCCACGCCTTTCACTTGATGGCACTGTTGTAGTGTTTCTTGCATGAGACGGTACTCATGTTATTACCATTATTCCACAGGCTGGTCTTCATTTTTATTATTCCACTGGGCTTGGGGTACAGTTTTGTTTATGTATGTTGCCATGTTTGTAACTGTAAAAGTACACAACATTCGAGTTGGTGCCACCCTGGTCTGCTCCCTCTCATTTGATATTCCAGGTATTCCTTTGGAGGCAGCCTGACCTGGAATTGTAAATATTAAGCAAGTTTGATATTGAAGATTTTGAGATCGTGGAGGCTCTGACCCAAATGGGAGCAGTAAAATAATTGTATTGACGCCACAAACTTGAGGATCATTTGGACAAATAATCAGTTGTAACCAAGTTGTGGAATGGGCCACGCCCCTCTGATCTTTTTTAGGGGTCAAATCGGGCCCAGAATCAGGCCTAAAATCTTCTAGTGTGTAGTCAAGTCAAGGAAAAGCAGAAACTCAGAAGAGAACGAAAACTGGTGACCAATACATGTAAGAAAAGCAGAATGACAGGAAATGAAAAAGAAAGAGCTTCATTGAAGTTCACCTCATCTGACTGATCTCATTTTTTTCTACCTAAGGCATCCAGAAAAAACAAATTCTTATGTCTCCAACACACCCTCTGTTAAATGCATTAGCTTTAGAAGTGTGAAAACTTACATTGTGTGTTAAGTTTGTCTGGGTCCAGACCTGTGAATCTGCCCAAAACAGGGAATAATAAGATGATAATTCTGTGTAACATCAGGCAAGTGTTAATTTAAAGCCAGAGTCTTAAAGTTTATGTTATATGAGCATGAATAATGGAAACAGAGAAAAACAACTAGCCTGGCTGTGTGTAAAGCGAAAACAGTAACATGTTTAATTGACACGTTATATCTGAACAGATTCATCCGCATACAAGCAGAAATGTTACACAATCAAAACTGATGTTTTGATTAATCCAGAGAGTCAAAACAGCAGAGAAACCACAGTAAGTGTTGTTTTTTTTCTGCAGACGGAACACAGTTTTGTGGGTAGACGAGGTTGTAAGTGTGTTAGTACATGTTTATTTTTTTATCACTTTATGATAAGTAGAGGGTAAAATATAAATGTTAAATGCAGGAGAATTTAGATGCGGTCAATACCTGAAAAATGTCCATTATAATTACCAGTAGTAACAAAAAACACTTGTTCCCTTGCAGAGGATTGAACAGACCATTGTGTAATTAGTTTCACAGCACAGTGTCCATATCATATAAACCTGATTTTTGCATCAAGATAGTCAAAAAGCAATCACAGTGGGATCCTGTTGTGCTTCAAGTAGTTTCTTTGGGTGTCACTGACGGGCGTTGCTGAATAGCTGCACAGATTCAGCCTCTGCATTTCTGTGGTCTGAACTCCACCTCTCCTTCTGTCTGTTTTTCTCTCTAATGTATTTAGTTGGCTGGTAACGGAGCTATGCCTCTGTCTATAGTTTTTGAATTTTAAAGTTAACTTCTTCTATCCATTAGTTAAAAATTTAAAAAGTCACAATATTTGTCCTTTTGGTGTGTTAATTGCATACAAGTTAAATTTAGTAAAGTTATTCCATCTTCTTTTAACATTTGTCCCACATTTGTAGGAACATACACTCTGATTGCTTCTATCGGTAATAGATGATCAGGCAGAGAATAGGAGATGTGAAAGTGAAAGAAGTGAAAATGTGAAGGAGTTAGTCAGATGATGGGAGTGTCAGTTGTTTTGTAGTGTAGGCAACGTGCATGTTTCATGCTTGCATTATGCATGCATGATGGTTCCCTGCTCAAATATTGTTCTGCCAACACAACTAGATGCTTTGAATAACATTTTAATAGAACTTATACAAATGAAAAATATGTGAGATCTTGATTAACAGGGAATGGATGATAATTAGACCGAAGTCACTACAAGTGGTACCCGCGGTCTTAGGATTTTATATTTTCTTGGCAAAATCTGTGAAAGCATCACATTAGCTAAACCATAAACATCTCACTCAAACCCAGACTGAAGGGATATTCCTGAACTTTTGACTCAGGGCCTCATTTTTTACCTACCCAGTCCTATTCCAGTTGATGGAGACCATTTTCAGCTGACTGCATGTAGCACCGAATTTTGCCATCCAAACTAATACAAGCTAATGCTAATGCTAGCGCAGGTCAATGGTGTCCACAATAGCTACTACCAAACTTCAATTAAACACTCCACAGTGCACCCAAAGCAAGAGGACAGTCTATAGAGGCTAATTCAAATGTTTGTGGCATTTTAATTTGTGTGGATCTTTTTAGGGTTAGCATACTTTTCAGGTTGAATGAACACTCGCATGATTGATAAATGGCTTTTTAGTCCTGCAGGTCTAGGTATTCTTTAGCAAATTTATTTTTGGGAATGTGAAGAAGGTTTATCAGTGGAAGGAATTAGTGTGCTCTGTTATGCACGCTCGTCTGTCTTCGATGGTGATATCCCCAGATACATCCAGACCTTGGAAGCTAGTGTTTTGCTCAAGTTCTTGTATCTGAGGCACAACAATGTCTCATTCCTGGCAGCAAAATGTATTCGCCATCTGTAGGCAGTAGCACCACCAGTCTCCTGCTGTCCTCTCCCACATCTCAGCAGCACCAACAGGATCAGTATCAACGGATGCACTTTTTGCTCTCAAAGCATTTGTCTCTTAGTCCCTTGTCTGTATATTGTGGTTCATACAGTACAAGTATGGTTCATCAGAAAAAATAAAATCATCGTTCTCTTCAAAGTCAGACATATGTCCTTCGAAAGTGGCCATTGCAACTTGTTATTGTTGTTGAGATTACGTTATCACGTGTGTAAGCCGAACACACAGATGAAGCAGAGTATAGGAGCAGTCTGCACAAGTTCGCTCAGCAGGCTAACATAAACTAGGTCTGCTCAAATGAAAGAATTCAGCCATAGTTTAACTCCTAAAATTATGCTATGAACACTTCAGTAGACTTGTGTGGAGTCTCTACTTGGAGTTTGGTAGTGGCTACTAGTGTTGTAGTACTCAAGATTGGTCTTGGTCTCAGCCACTTTTTAAGGGTCTCTGTCTTGTCTCAGAATCGAATGCATTTTGACTTTGTTTGTCTCGGTCTTGGACATGGCAGACTCTGGATTTTTAATCAAGACCAGTCAAGAACACAACAGATTTATTCGTCAACATAATGACTGTGATTGGATGTAAAACTTGCTCCTTCAAATGCTGCCAAAAATGTAAGTTATTTCTAGTTTGTTTTTTTGATTCCTCTAAGTTTGGCTGCCTTAATAACAGACGGTCCATAAGCAAAACAGCATACATGAGAAAACACTCGGCAGATAGCAGGTTCTGCAAGGCAGTACTTACTGAGACGGCTGGGAAAACATTAAATTTCTGTTGCCACCTTAAAATCAGAGGAAAATTTTTAATGGTCTTTGTCTTGACTCAGTCTTGGCCCATGAGAGTCTTGGTCTCGGTTAGTGTGGTCTTTACCACAACACTAGTGTCTGCTGCGAAAACCATTGCCTTGTACTAGCATTAGCATTAGCTTGTGTTAGTTTTAAACAGCGAAACTCAGTACTGCATGCAGTGAGCTAAAAATGGACTCCATCAAGAGGAATAGGACTGTAAGTTAAAAATTAGGCCCTATGTCAAAAATATCAGGAAATATACCTTTAAGTAAGATTGTACAGGTTAGCAGTAGCTGTAGATGAAGCCGTCACATTTGTCAAGAAATGTTTCTGTGGGGGTTAACGATGTCACTGCAGCTTTAAATCCATTTCTTTCATTGGGTGTAGTATGTTTTGTTAAAGTAAAGCTCAGTAGAAAAACGCTGATGTCTTTTTTGCTGCTGTGCTCACTGAATATTAAGCAGTTTCCCCTTAAATTCCCGAAGCCTCGTCATTTTGGCAGATACATTTTTCACCCAAAAAGCTGTGATTCTCCAGTCATTCAAGGTCAGAAGCTCCCTGTCAAGGTGATGGATGGAGGAGCAATAGATCGAGAAGAAATGTGCCTTTTAACTCCACATAGACACACACACACACGCTTCTCCAAGTGCTCAGCAGAAAGAGATTTGGTGGTGAATGATGAGTTGGCACTGAAAGCATTAATATATCATTAGTATTGATCGCCATCAGATCCCCTGCTTTGACTTACACGCACACAAATATACGGACACATACACATAGACACACACATTCAGAGACACAATCAGATCCAGCACAGGCGCATATGTGCACAAACTCGCAGATACAGCAGATCTGCTCTGACTTTGTCAACAAACACACACACACACATACACCTCTCCAGTATTGAGTTGTGGTTAAGCTGCCTATAGTGGCCCAGCAGGCTTCCATCTGTGTGGGGATCAATACAGAAAGCTCTCCTACCCTTATGATTAGCACAGACCACTCCCCTCCACACAGACAAACACAACACGACTAATGGCCGAGGTGCAGCGGCAACAGTGCTGAGCAAATACAGACATTTGGTCACAGCTACAGTATGAGCTGCTTGTTTTTACCTCATGAACTCAGCGCCCTCTGTCCTCACGTTCACATTTCTACAGGCCGGCGTCTATATTCATCTGACTGTATTTTAAGTCACTCCAATCTCAATATAGCAGGGAACTGATTTTGTACGTTGTAAACAGATAACATAACACAGTGTTTTTCTGAGAGGACCGGGCAATTGCAGAGAGACATACATGGCTAGAGGAAAGAAAACATAAGTTTGACAGGCTCTTCTCACAGCAGATGTGCTGACTTGTGAAGCATACATGTAACTAATTACATGACTAACTGCTGCATGTTACTGCAACAATTGCTGGTGAAAGTTATGAGCAACACTTGTGCCTTTCTGTTATGACAAGTGGAAATGTCAGCTGTCTCTGAATCAAATTCACTAAGGTTTAAAAAAAACAATGAGAGTGCTAAATGGCCCAACCAGTATGGGATTTTGGGGGCCGATGCTGCTTGATATTACAGCTAAAGAAACTTCCAATATCTGATACATAGGCCCATTTTAAGATATATATAGTATATTATATACTGTATATATAGTATATACAGTATATAAATAATATAGGCTGAATGTAGTTATCAGTACTTAGCCCTAGTAATCATGGAAAAGTCTTTTCCTGGCATTTTTAACTAAAAGTGCTGTAGTCTGCATACCAGGTTGATAGTCAGCATTGTAACTTTGACATACCATAGGAGCTGCGAAACTGTTTACTTCCTGTTGACGCTAACCCTAACCAGAGCCACAAATTAAAGAAATTCAGTCGTAGTTTCACTTTTAAAATTATGATACGAACACTTGAATTTGCTTCAGCAGACTGCCATCATATCTTACTCCCTTTGGATGCGCTGTGGATTGCTAATTTAGAGTTTGGTAGTGGCTATTGTGGAACACATTGACTTGAACTCACATTACAAAGCTTGAAAGAAGGTTGCATTTTCAAAAGATCACACTTTGGAACTGGAATCTGGTTTCAAAAAAACTGTAAATGGCTTCTTGGATACGTAACAGAGGCAGGATATCTTCCATTTTAACAAGCTTTATTTCAAACATCACTGTACTAAACATTAAACACTTTACTTATAGTTGTGAAATAAATTGCCCTCTGCTGGACAAATTATGTAAACACAGTTTAAATCACTAGTCCAAGCATTTTTTCTAGTCTTAAAGAACAGTTTATCAGAGAACATATACGCTGATTCTGATATTTCTGCAATAGGCAAATATCGGTCGATATCAGTAGAGCCCGTACTACACATACATTATTATTACAAGTTTTGGTAATAGAAATGTTCAGCCACCTGCCACAGTGACAGGTGAGGCAAATTAATTATTTTACACTCATAAAAGTGCAAATGTTGCTGTGCTGAACATTTGATGAAGTTCATTGTGAAACCCCTTTGATCAAAAATCAGGTCAGTCCAATAGAGCCACAGATGAGTATTTGATAGAAGCAGTTCTGATAAAGCAGCAGAAAGCTTTCCAGAGGGGACAGACAGAAACTGGAGTCAGTCTGGCTGTGAGGACTCAAAATGGTAGTATGACATACTGTATGTGTGTGTGCATGTGACTGTGTGTATGTTGCTATTATGGTGAGTCATTGAGATGACACAAACTACATTCCTGTTGAACTAAGCAACCCCTTCACTATCTCTGTCTGCATTTCTGTCTGCGCTGCTCTCTCCCTCACCTCTCGCCACACTTTGTCACCTCCCTCCCCCCCTGCTCCCCCCCCCCTCCCCCTCCCAGCGTCCCTCAGCTATCACTTAAGTGTAAACATATAACCACAAGTATTTTTTACAGCAGTAGGAGGTCATGCCACGGGCTCAGTAACACACGCACAACACACAGTCATGAAATATATTTAAAAGTCTTGTCATGCTGATGGCTTCTAATGATGACCTAATGATCTACATGCTGTGTGTGTATATGTGTGTGTGTGTGTGTGTGTGTGTGTGTGTGTGTGTGTTTATCCATGTCAGACAGCCTGAATGTCTTCCAGTTTATCTGTCTGTCTGTCTGCCTTTTTTGCCTGTCTGTCTGCCAGCTACCTTGACTAAAATATCAACATCAGTAGAGTGTATAAACAGCAGCACAGTGACTTGCTATGATAGAGTTCTCTTGCTCCCTCTAGTGACAGCTTGCAGAACTTCAACTCCTACAGTCAGGAGTACAGTTGTTTTCAAATTCAGGTCTCTGTTATTTGCATTACTAACCATCAGAGGTAACATTTGATTTTGACTTACCTTTTATGAGTGAAACGATAATGTTTCTTATAGAAACAAGTAATCAGTAAAAAAAAAATTATATATATATATATATATATAATTGTGTGTCTGTAACTTTTAACCTCCTTTGCTCATGACCCCTTGTGTCTCACTCCTGCTGCCACATTTTAAAGTTATCCACACAAATTTTGTGTCATTTTGTTCAGCAAGTCCTTGGCACGCTAAAAATCTGGTCGTTTTGTCGATACGACTCACGGTTTTGCCGAAATACCCACTTGATCGAGGTGTGTGAAGTTTCTGTGAGTTACATCTAATATTTAAGGTGCCAAGTTACAGTTAAACACAGCTGATGATGATTGGCTAATCAAACACACACACACTTATATATCTTTGTGAGGACATTTCTGATTATGACTGATTAAACATACACACACAATCACACACACTCTGGCTTATATATCTCTGTGAGGACATTTCTGATTTGATTTATTAATTAAACACAAACTGGCTTTAATAACTCTTCAAACTACTGCGCACACATAAATTCTGGTTTTGATATCTTTATGGGGACCCTGATTAAAAAACTGATTCTTATACACTCAGTCACAAATACTACCACCTTATCTACTACTAGCACTACTGCTATAACCTCTAATGCTACTACTACTGCAACTACCACCATCATTGCTCTTACTATTACTACTGCTGCTCTCTTCTCTTCTCTTCTCTTCTCTTCTCTTCTCTTCTCTTCTCTTCTCTTCTTCCTCATCCTTCATGTTCATCTCTTTATCCCATTCAGCTGTTTAACAGTCTGAGCTCTGTGGAGCTTTGTGTCTCTCTATCTCTCTCTCTCTGGCTGCATTCCTACCAGTACAGTGTCATTTAATAATATTTACTTAGTAGTGGCAACATTGGTTTGGCACCGAGCATCAGACACACAAAAAATTTCTAAGAGATATTTTCTACTTTTTTTTACTCCCCATGATGAGAAAACTGAAATTAATTTGTAGAATGTGTTGGAGGGCTAATTAAAGCCAACTCTGTGTCTCTGTCGATACAAATCAAGCTTGTTTGTTCTGCTTGTCTGATATAATCTATAGATTTTTCACAAGCTATGGATGCCTCAGTGTTTTGGGCCAATTAGTCCAATTAGTAAACAAAATGGTGCATCATACATTATCATTTTACGGAGTTCAAATAAAGTGTTTATCAATATTTGAAAAAGTGTACTTAATTTATTGTCTTTTTCTCTCTGATCCCCTCCTTATCTTCTTTCACACATCTAACCCCCCCTCCTCATCTGCTCCATCCTTCCATCCCTCTCTCTCCCCAGTCCAGACGACAGCAGGACCCCAGCCCTGGCTCAAACATGGCCAACGCTGACGTGGAACACAAGATGCGCTGAAGAGGACAAAGCTGAGGAAGTAGTGGAAGGAGGAAGAAGAGAAAACCGGCGCTGGCTGTCCATTCACTTTCTATACAATCAACTTTAACAAAATGTCAACTGCAACTACAATTGTAGACCAATTGTTCACCAGTATTTCTTAGGTTTGATATGAGTGTGTTCCAGCCAAACATATCTGAGGTATTTAATGTATAAACAATAAAACTTCCTGGACTGATTGAATTGAAAGTGAAGAAAGCTCAAGAAAAGAAGGATTAAAAACAATAAGGACACATCAGACCTGGGCAAAAAGTAGTTCAGTATATTTAAATCCAGAGGAAGGAACGTGAGCAGTTGATTTAGCATTACATTACAAATGTGACACATCCATGGTTGAAGTTTTTTTCTTGAGTCTTTCAGATGTATAAAGTAAAGATCAGATCATTCAAAAAGTTTAATATTTTTTTGTTCAGGTCTTAAAGGATGTAATGGATCGGGGTAGTACCAAATGTATATTATCTATCAGTGTCAGATGCTGAAAATAGAGGGGTTAAAAATGTCATTAATGGGGGCTAAGAGGAGGACAGACAGAAGACAGACGGTTTGTTTGGCTCAGGGTTACAGTCAGAGCTTATTGGTCAGGAAAACCAGAAGAGCACGCAGCAAAAGTCAGGAGTTGACAGTTTGTTGGGGAAAAAAGAGAAGTTTTAGCATTTTTAAGTGCGTGCAACACTTTTACATTTGTGAGCGTACTCTTGTTAACCCCCACTATACCTATCTTATTTCCTAAAACCTGCTGTTTTCTTAGACCAAAGTTCATTTTGCTGGAGGGGGGGAGGGGGGGGATATAAAATATGAAAAAAAAGAGGGAAGTGTGCTTTTAAAAAATGGGCAGGTGGGATTAGAGGATATAGAGTTAATTGTGCAAAGGTTTGTGGGGTTAATAAGAATTTTTAGATGTACTATGATATTCTTGATCTCTTTAAAAACAAACTCTGCTAAGGTGCCCCGATGTTAGAATCACAGTTTATGTAGCAACGACCTCAAGGAAGAACAGCCAACAACAAAAAATGGCTACATACTCATCTATCTTTGCCTCCAGATGTGGGATAAGGGGGATTAAATCAAACGTCCTTTGTCTTCTGAGGGATTTTGCACTATGTGATACAATCAGTCTTTTTTTCCCCACATGGATTTTTGCTTATATGCATGAAACCAAACACAGGCCTACCTATTACTGTTACCTATGCAGCCTATGTATCATGAGAGCACTCTCTCTTTACAGTGTTTTGATAAGAAATAACTGGGTGATTCAAAAATATTTTGTCATGAAGTCAAATTAAGGTGGACTGTAGCCATGCAGTGAAACAACAGGATGCTCGACAAGGCACAGAATTTGTCCTAATCTGTCACTTGAGCAGGCAAAATGCCATGTGGTGACCTTTCATTTTGTACCTTTTCTTTAGAAGCTTTGGAAAACTGTGAAACAAAAATTAAGTGTGTTGCTCTTTCAGAGCCGCAGTATCATCAGACTGTAGCATAGCAACACTGTCCAGTGAAAACCATGTAGCTGCAAATTTGGTGATTTTAAAAATTGAGTTTTTTAAGCTCAGTTCAACATTAAAAAAAGGCGTTTGTTTATCTGAAATATTCATTTTTGCAAAGCATACAAACATTTTAATCTTAGCTTAAAAAGTCGATATTTTGGGGCGCCGTAGCAGCTCCATTGGTAAACTAGGTGCCCTATGTACAGAGGCTGTATTCTCGCTGCGGCAGCTCAGGTTCGATTCCACCCTGTGGCCCTTTGCTGCAGGTCATCCCCTTCTCTCTCCCCCATTTCCTGTCCACTCTGCAGCTGTCCTATCTAAAAATAAAGGCACAAAAAAAAAAATCTTTAAAAAAAGAGTTGACATTTTGGAGATGCATGGTTTTCACTGGACAGCAGCTATAGATAACGAAACATGCTACTATTCAAATGAGTAATTGGTGTAGCACAAACTTGCAACCCTTTAATAACTCACCATTCACATCTGCTGCATGTGTCACAAATGACATCTGTCACTTATAACATCTGAATTCAGTTGATTTCAGTGATTTATCAGCTCGAGTCATAGTCTGCTGTTCCAGTCAGAATCAGTCTGTTGATCGGTCGATCACCCAGGTATTACTCATCATCAAAGGACTGTAAAAGCCTGAATGCAGTCGACTATTCCCTGTCCTGTTACAGCACTAGTGTAATGAAATGGTATTTTTTTTGTTATCGTTTTTGGTGTGTGAAAGTCATGATGTTTACTTTTTATATTACTTCTCACCTCTGTATATGTATTCATTTTTGTTCATCTTTCAGCTTTATGAATTAGTCGTAGAAGTGTTAGGCTCTTTTATGTAAAGTCGAGTTAAAAACTGCAAAATGTCTCCAGAAATTTGGAAGTTTTGAGGACTTTTGTTTCTTCTGTTTCTCATTGTTTCATGTATTCTTTTTATTAATGTTAATATTTTTTGTTTGTTCGCTTGTCTGCTTGTTTTTAAAGTGAATCCACTTCCAGAGTTAAATAGATGGTATGTGGATTGGCTCAAGTCTTGGTAAAAGTCCATTTAAATTTTTTGTTTGTTTTTTAAACAACTAGAAGCTCATTTCATTTCCCAGTGTGTTTAACATTTAGTGCACTCAACGGTTTTATCATGGTTATAATCAAGAAAAAAATTGTTTGTCCATGCTTTTCTTTTGTCTAAGTCTGACTTATTAAGAATTTTAATGAATTTTACACGAGTTAACTCATAAACTGGTGATTTTTTTTTTGTTATTATTATTATTTTATTGTTAAGTATGCCTTTGTAACATTTTACAAGAACTTTTGGGGTAAATAAATAAATGTAATTGCTAAAAATAGTTAAAGTGAATTGAAAGTTAAAACAGCATGAAAAATTTAATGGCATGACAGCACCCTGACAGGCTACAGAGTTTTTACATCATTTTTAAAAAGATGCAAAAGAACTTGAAGGATATGTTTCAGCTGAAGTGGTAATAAATTTGTCAGATTTCCTACAGTCTCATTAACAAGTTCACATGATGAAGCTCAGGATACAGTTAAAAACAGTGCAGGATTTGGATGCTACAAGGTCAGAAGATTACCTTTTTCATCTGCAGCCATCTGTTGTTTTTTAGGCAAAAAAAAAATACTGTCATGTTTCTCAGAACGTACTGATCCTGCAAAGTCAGCTGACCTTGTCTCTGTGCTTTATTAGTTTGAGAGTGTAGAAAACTTTCTGTCATTTCTGATTATAGGTTGACATAGTTGGTTTTTTTTAAAGTCTGACAGAAGACACACAGCAGTAAAGTGGTAAAAAGGCTTTGAATGAGGAGGTGAGGTGGGTGGAAGAACAGTGGGAGGCATTAACACATGCGGGAAGCTCCGTGATTCTTGACTTGCATCCGCTGTTGAAGATGTTTAAGGTCCCCAGCAGGGTGAGAACAGTCAAAACATTACAATTTGGGGAGTATGTTGCTTGGATTGCTTAGGTTTCTGTTAATATTTGATGATCTGCAAGTCATGAATTGATTGGGTTTTGTCCCTACTGCGGCTAAACAATGGCCAGTCAAGCTGTTTCCCTGTAAAATCTTTGAATTAACATCAATCATGAGGAGTCTCATGAAATCTGCTGCATCTGTCAAACTGGTGCAACTCTTGGTAAACTCTGAAAATCTTTCTTTATTGATTGAAACAGTTTGGTCAGACTAAGTCACATTAATAAGGACTTAATGGTTTTAAAAAATGCTCGTATTTTAGAAAGTGACTCCTGTGTAGCACCCTGTCCCCACTGCACCCACCCAGTGTATCATCTATTATTATTTAGATGGTTCCCCAAATAAACAGCTTGGCTGATACTTCATTTTTCAACTTTATTACTGCAGGCGTCAATGCAAAAAGTCAGACAACCTTTTCTTTCTTTCTTTCTTTCTTTTACCCTGTTTATCTTATTTAAATTATTTATACTTTTATTTAGAGATCCAAAGAACTCTGTGTTGTTTAGTGGCTTATACACCCCCCTCCCAAGTTTCTGTTTTCTGTGTGTGTGTGTGTGTGTGTGTATGTATGTGTGTGTGTGTGTGTGTGTGTGTGTGTGTGTGT
>JAQLOL010000023.1:5965995-5978551 GCA_029783665.1 Naso thynnoides
GTCAGGATAAGGGTTTGGGTTAGGCTGTACAAATGAATTGGAGTAAATGTCAAGTCCTTAGAAGGATATCTGCGCAAACCTGTGTGTGTGTGTGTGTGTGTGTGTGTGGTCTGTCATTCCCTCTGTTTTAGGGTTGCGCTTGTCCTGAGATTTGACATAGTTTAAAATGTTGTATGTTTTTCATAATAAACGTATGAATTCTTGTATTTGTTGCTGTTCTTTACACATTCCACACACAAATACAGTGTTTTTCTCAGGTTCGTGATGTTTTGGTGTAATGTGGAAAAACTGATCTGTTCACACATATTACTCTATTAGTGAGTAACATGGTCAAGCAAATTTTTCATGTAAGAGACTCTATATTTGGATACTAAAGCACAAAAGAACAGAGAGAAAGAAGGACAGATCTTCCATTATGACAGCCATCACACTCAGGAACACAGGGAGTGAACCAGAAACAAGATGATAAATAAATTGTTTATTCGCCCACACCAGACTCAGCCCGGGAGGAAGGAGGAGAGGGAGTTTAAGGCCATCGATAGAAAATCTCTGGGGATTGTCTCCAAATATGCAAGTTAAAAAAATTAAAGAGCACAATTTATAAAAACCGGAAAATAGCCATTTTTGATTCTTTATGTTCTTTCAAGGTACAGTTCAGTATATTTGAAGTAGGGTTGTATGACGTACTCACCTTCTGCAGATGGAGATCAGCAGCGTCACTTTTCGGAGAAGGGGGAGAAATCACTGCAGCTGAGGTCAGCATTGTACTGTTGCAGACAAGGTGAGCAGAAAACGGTTTTTAACCACATATATAAATGCACATCAATATCCATTTATTTGAATGCTGAATGTAAGATTTTTTTTTCACGGCTTTAGTTTGTCACCAGACAGCGGTTTATTTTGGCTACCGTCTCGCCACCATCTGAGCCAAACAGGTGATTGAACAGTTGATTGATGCTCAGTGATGCAGGTGTTCATTTTGGCAAGGTGTAGTGCCAAAATAAATAGCTGTCTGGTGACACACCAAAAAAAGACTAAAATACGTTTTAGTGCTGACCCCATGTGCTACAGTACAATGTTGACTTTTTGATCAGCGATTTCTTCCCCCTTCTCCTAAAAGTGACACCATCTATCATCATTGGCAGAAGGCAATAGACTGACTGTGCATAAGTGCCTCATACAACCCCACTTCAAAAATACTGAACTGTGCCCATAATGTGGTTATATTCTAAGCAGAGCAGTTTAAGTCTTTATATGAGGAATCCAGATTATTCATTAATTTCTTACAAAGAAAACAACATAAATGAAGACCTATGTAGGAAAAAAACTTAGTAAATAAGCCTTGAAAAAAGAAAAATAAATAAATAAAAACCTTAAAGATTTGCCCTGCATGTTATCGAATTTGTCCCTGTTTGTCGGTGTTTTGATATTGCTTGTTTTCCCACATTTTTTTTTTTTTTTTAGAAATTTCAAATAAAAAACAATTACAGAATTTCAAAAAAGAAGACAATTATTAAACTCTCAGAACATCTTCATAGAAATATTTGCGTATCTATAGCCCATATGTAGGCTTCACATACAGAAATATAGCTAGATATAGCCTAGACACAGATAGTCTACACGCAGATAGGCCTGTAGCCTATACTTAGGCCTACATGAAATATTTTCTTTTTGAAATAAAAAAAAAAAAATTAAGGCGGCCTCCCTAATTTTTTTTTAATCTGTATTGCTTTTATTAGTTCCAGAAATGTCGTATGTGATTTAGAAATACCATCAAATTTCGGAAAACCATCATCACGCTGTTCGCGGGCCGCTATTCGGCGGGCTGTGTCAGCTGACCGTGACGTCATCACGTCAACGAACACAGGAAGTTGAATTATCAGCTGATCCTGCTGGCTGTTGTTGATCCCTGAAGTTGCTGTTGTTTGGACACTGTGTTGCTCTTTTCTGCTCCTGACATTGAAGACACATAAAACGTGAGAAAGGGACACGGCGGGCATTTAGCGGCCGACGAGCTTCTGAGTAACAAGGGAAGAATCTCACGGCGAGGACTTTGAATTCGCGCCGCAGCGGCACGAACAGCTAGCACAAAGCTTGAACCTTCGGCGAAGAAAGAACGAAAAACGGCAGAGACAGCGGACGGGCAGCCCTGCGTTCTTTGTTTATGTCGTGCCAGTCTGAACCGCATTATTCGTTTTCTTTGTCTTCAATTTAGATTTTTTTTCCCCCCTGAAGAGTTCCTTATTTATATTTATACTTTATTACCGTTGTGTGGAGGGCAGCTAGCTCGTCTGCTAACGTTAGCTGGTAGTGCGAAGAAACGGTCTTGTTGTCAAGCTTTGATGCTTTCGTAACCGCCCGACAGTGACAGATAAGGAGAGCTAACGGTACGCAAAGTCGGGTTTGGAAAAAATTTTCGTCGTGCCTCTGTATTTTTTTGCTGTTTGTCACTGGATCAGACGCCCGGTTGCTTTGTTGAAGACAACACGGCAGCCGAACAAGTTGATGTTCACTTCTTTAATTTAAGCCTGTTGGAGACGTTTGTCGCTGGTGGCCAAGTTTGACTTGTCTTTTTGTTTTTAAATCGAGGGAATTCTCTCTTCTTCTTTTTTTTTTTATCCGTATCGGTATCAAAGCACACAAACAAGTGCTAGGTTAACTAGTACGTGTCAAGTTGGCTGGCAGGTTGCGTAATTTGTTTTTGAGCAAGCTGTCAGCCTTTGCTGAGTAATTTGTTGCTGTTATTTAAAACTTGTGTATTTTTGTGGACCTTGAGTGATCAGTGTGTTCTGTCTGTGGCAGTGTTGTTGTCATTTTTTTTTAAAAATATAGGAATCATTAAATCTCTTTCTTTGGCACCGTTTCCATGTTAAGAGCTTCTGACATGTTATAAAGTGACCACTCTTTATTCTGACCCATAGATTGATTAGTTTTTGGTGCTCACACTCATGATTCTGGTAGCTTTAGAGAAATAAGTAGGTAGAGTTATGAATTGAAGAAGCCATCTGAAGTTGGTGTGAGACAGTCCTGTGATCAGGGAGAGACAGGCCAGGAGAAAGGGTCCCTCAGAGGGTCCCACTGTGTCTTCAGGAGAGGTGTGCTGCCACCCACTACTTGCCAATGCTGGATCTGGAGGTGGTGCCTGAGAGATCACTAGGAAATGAACAATGGGAATTCGCCTTAGGTGGGTTTTGCCGCAACTTTTCAAGTTATAATTGCCAAACTCACTAAGCCAGAGGCAGATGATAAGACTACAAGCTAACTAGTAATGTTAAAAGCCACATTTAAGATAATTTTCCCTGCATGTTCGTGTGAACTGGTAATGACTGAGGCTCTGTGCACTGTTTGCTTACGTCGTTTGCAGGGATGCCATTGGCCCAGGCCATCTCTATTCTGCAGAAACACTGCCGCATTATCAAAAATGTCCAGGTGCTATACAGTGAACAGGTGAGATGACCAAGTGTGACCTGTTTCTAACTCTCCCACACGCACACATGTTACTCAGTTTACTTAAGAATTACCTTTGGGGCAGCAGTACAAGTTTTGCAGGATGTTTGAGAAGTTTTCCCGTGTGGCAGCAGCAATTTTAGGTGATTTATAACCCCCAAATATTTTCATTTTTATATTAAGTTAACTTTTTGCATATCAGCTTATTCCAACTGCTCCTGCTCAGCCTCAACATTAAAATCACCTGCCTAATGTGTTGTAGGAGAGCGCTGACCCATCAAGCCTTGGAAACAGGACCGTAAGCAATGTCCTGAGGTGTCTGACATCAGCTTGTTTGTATTAGATCGATTTAGTCCTCTTGGTTGTAAGCTGGGGAATAGATGCCTCGATGGATCAGACTTGTTCTGGCGCATCCCTTGAATGTTTAATCACATTGGGATGTGAATCATTTTGAAGCAGTGTCAACACTAGACATGTTCTGACACCTTTTTTTCCCTTTCCAATACCGATTCCAATACCTAAAGTTGCTTAGCGGCAGATACCGAGCACTGTTCCAATACCAGCGCATAAATTATAATTTACTGGAATTAAACGATTTAAATATAACACTATAAAACAAAGTGCAACATTAGCTTAAAAATTAAAATCTTGGGGATGTTTTTTTTTGTTTGTTTGTTTGTTTTGTCTTTTCTGTCCTGTTATTGGAAGCGGGCATATGTTTGTCACTTCATGTTTGCATAAGAAAATAATAAAAATAAATATATATTTTTTTTTTTTTTAAAAAGCTAAAATCTTGGAAAGTCGAATCCCTCTGCTGGACATTTAGCTGACTCTGTTGATTCGTATTGTTCTTCTTTGCTGGTCTTAGTCGCTGACAGTGGCAGCGCAACTTCCCTTGTTCTGTTTTAGAGCAGCAAAGAGAATTTATTTTAGGTATGTAACATCAGTCAGTGCTAACTAAGCTAACTGGGTACTGTTTAGCAGCTAATAGTTCCAATGGTATTGAATATATGGTACAGTTAATAGCATTTTTGGTGGTAGCGGAGGCATCTTCCGATACCGGTATCAGTAGTAGAACAACTCTAATCAAAACCTTGAACTGCTCCTCGTTCCTTTGCTTTGTTTGAAGTGTATATGCACTTGTAGTCTTGTCGCGTGCCTGTTTCCCTTCAGTTAAGTAAAACACAGTTGATTCTGCTTCTGTGCTTATCTGCATATTTGTTCATGAGACCACATCCTCCCGCCTTTCTGTTAATTAACCAGTTTGTTTATCTCCCCTCCAGACGCCACTCAGCCATGACCTCATACTGAACTTGACTCAGGATGGGATTAAACTGCTATTTGATGCCACAAATCAGAGACTCAAGGTGAAAACTGCTGATATTATGGCGGGTTTAACTGGTGGGCGATGTGATAGAAAAGCTGTTGGGGAGTATCAAAACGGCTGGTGTGTGGTGCACCGAGATTCACGCTTAAAGAGATTTGACGAGAGCTCCTCAGTGTATTTTTATTGCTGTCACTCCCAAAAAGTTCAGAAGGTACTGCCTCTCCACAGAGTCTGGGTCTAACTGTGACAAATATATGTTGGTTAATGTTAGAAATGAATTTTGACAGGGACATAGACTGAACTTGGAGTTGCACATCAAATATGAATTAGAGAGTGATGTGGTATTATTCCATAGCTAATAAACAACAGACCTTCCTAGTTATGTTAATATCATGGAACTAAAAGTTTGTTTTGTTCTCTTTGTACCCTAACCGTCTTTTTTTAGGTGATTGAAGTGTATGACCTGAGCAAAGTCAAGTTGAAATACTGGTGAGTGAAAATAAGGGGTGCAACAACACACCGATGTGTCGATGAATCGACTGATATTCCTACAATCAAACTACATTGATAAGGCATCGGAAAATCGTCCTTTTGTCAAATATATCGATACTAAGAATAAGTGCCTTGTATTTAGGATGTCACACATTCGGACGTATTTTTGCACTTATAATGGTCAATAGTTGTAAATGTTACTCCAGTTCATTCTCCAACACCCTGGGCATGTGTGTTTCATCAGAGTTTACAAACCCGTTAAACCACTACCGATGTAACAAGGATGAAAGCCACCTCAGACGCTCAGCTGCTGTTGTTATATGACCTTTACTCACAGACATGGATCTACTGTATATGATTCTCATTGTGTGCCTACACTTTCCTTTTAATGTAGCTGCGGAGATTGTTTTCAGCTACAGGTCATAGCTCCTCACAGAGCAGCATCTTAGTGAAAGGTGTCGCAGTAATGGAGTCTGGATGCTTTAATGTATTTTTAAACTCTGCGTGTATGGTTGTTGTTTTTTTTCACTTGAATTAGTTTACTTCTCTGCCAATAGCTCCTCCACTAATGCAGCACCGCCTGAGTAAATGTTAATAGACATAGTAACACTGGCTGTGTGTGTTTGTGTGTGTTGTTGTATTTCAGTGGAGTCCATTTCAACTCTCAGGCCATTGCCCCCACAATAGAGCAAATAGACCAGTCATTTGGAGCTACGCACCCAGGAGGTACTTAACTCAACACAAACACACTCTCCAAAACTGACTTGTTTTCATCTTATTTTTCTTTCCATGAAAGCTTTTTTTCTCTTTCCACCCCCTCTGTTCAGTTTACAATGCTGCAGAGCAGTTGTTTCATCTCAACTTTCGGGGACTTTCCTTCTCCTTCCAACTGGACTCGTGGAATGAAGCTCCAAAATATGAGGTGAGAATGTTTCCACCTATTTGTTCGTGAGCTTATGAAGTGGGAGTGAGTGCGAGTTTCAGCCTTGTGATTGGAGTGATTAGCCTTCATACGGCCAATCTGAGGTCAGGCCCCATGCATGTCACTGAACCCCAGTCAGCCTCCTGTTTTGTAATGATGATAAATGCTGTTGGACCGAATAAAGAAGCAAAATGCATGTGGAGTATGTGATTGTCTTGCTGCTTGTGTGTACTTTGGCAGAAAAGATTTTTTTTCTTGGCTGTCTCTGACAGATCTCAAAATGCACCTAGCACAAATTCCAGCCTTGTGTACTGTTGAGATGTCAAGGACTCATTTCAGTGTTATGTAAGCAGTAAAAACCTGACTGCAGAACAGACTTGAGGGACATGACTTGGCAGCATCGAAAAACTCCACGACAGCACAATTCAGATTTCCAAGACAATCTGGATTGTGTTTTTGACTTTGTGGTTTTGTTTTTGGGTTGAGGTGTGTATAATAAGTCAGAAGCTCTCGAGGATGTTTTTTTTCTGTCTGTCCTGTACAGCTGTGGATGTCTTGCTTGCTGCATGTCTTGAACCAGATGTTCAGCCACCTGCTCCACCTGCTTTCTGCAGCTTTTACAGTGGAAGCACACACCACGTAGTAATCGTAGTATATTTTAATGCTCACCCCCAGCATATCTGTGCATGCATATTGTAACGGCATTGATTATTTCTGAAACCCAATCTGCCCTCAGCTGCGTGTTGAGTTGCTTGAATGGTTTTGCTTGATTTACTAAACCAGCTTGTGCTTTGCTCGCAGTCTGTAGTCTCAAGTGTGTAAATAAAGACATGGCGGTTTCAGTTTCTAGTTTGATTTGTAATATTTGCATTTTGTTGTCCTAAGCTTGACTCTCAGCCGTAGTTTGTTTCCTGTCTGTCCCGAATGTGAGACGACAGTTGAATGGGTCTGAGATTCTTTGTGAGCTGAGTGTTGGGGTTTTTTTGTTTGTTTGTTTTTTTTAGACAAAACTGATCTAGTGCACGTAAAACTACAACCAGGCGCACTCCTTAAAGTCCAGTGTGTAAGATTTAGTGAAGTGGCAGAGTGAATACTGACTGAATATTAGTGGTGTTGTTATGTTCGCAAACAGTCTGGTTCTTTTGAACGGCTCCCTGGTAGGAATGAAGGGAACCAAGTTGTTCTTGGTGAGAGCTGTTTTGTTTTTGTGTTTTTATGTTTTTCTGTTGTGTTGAAATTTCACTGCCTAGTGCCTAAAGCCCAATTCACAGTATAACACACTGAGGCTGATAGATGAGAGAAGCACTTCCTCATGACATCGTGCACTAAACCTGCAGTTCACTCTGCTTGCTGTTTCACTGTTGGCTTTTCTTGGCAAGACTCGCCCTACTCTGTCTCTGATAGGCTACATTGCTCTTCTTATAGCGTCTCTCACATGTCTTGCCATGCTTGTTGGAGGGAAACACAACCAACATGATAGTGATGTTACATTTGTGAACAAACGATCCAGTTCTTTTGAAAGGCTCTCTGGTAGGAGAGTGCACAGCATTTTTTCTTTGCAGTTGCATTCTATTGAACGAGTCAGAAAGGACCAGAGACATGAGATCCGGCTCCCTTCAAAGAGCCATAGTTTCTATGACTGCTGAATATCACTCACTTCACTCACCCTCCCCTTAAAGCACATAGGAAACCCTAACATGGCAGCGAAACTCGCCAAAGATGCAAAGGTCCCTCTTTAGCGTCAGTGTTTGGTTTGTCTATGCTGGGCTACTGTAGATACATGGTAGACTCCATGGACGATGACCCACTCCCTCTGTGAGCTTATATTTTCAGGTAATGGTACACTAATTGAAATATTCTTTGATTTTTTATTTTTTTATTTTTTTCAAAATTTCTGCTATATTCTATAAACAACGCTCTTTTGATCCTACACAGTGGGCTTTTAAATAGTGATTACTGTATGTTGCGTGTTTTTTGTCTTGTTTGTTTGTTTGTTTGTTTTTTAAAATAAGACTGCCACTGCCTTTTTCCATTCATGCTAAATGTATTGAAACTTTACTCAGGGCGCACAGATCTAATAAACAGCAACTCTTTGCAAAATCCCTCAAACCTACAAGCTTTTGCTTTGATTTAATATAAGAAAGACTCAAATGCAGCCATTTTGCATCTGTCACTGTATGGTAATGAATGCAGCTTCGAAGTGCATTAAAAAAATTTGAGACAGAAATGAACTCACTGTTAAGTCATGATGAATTTATGATTGGATACTCCCCAAGATAAAAAGTTGGTGTTTGACCAAGGTCCAAGTTGGATTACAATGTAGTGTGACCAATCAGTGGAAACTTTGTTTGAGTTTTTCCCCATGGAATGTGGATATTTAGGTCAGTCGGTGCATAATGGAGTGTTTAACACCACACATCACATCTCTCTGTGCTTGGAATAGTGTGAAATCTCGCAAAATGTCTGTGTTGTACAGTGTGCTTCTAATGTGTACAGTCTGTAAATGTACAAACCCAAACACAGTATATCAGTCCTGTATTACTCCCAGTTGTTTTGCCTTGGCAGCCTAACTTTGCCATGGGTTTGGCCTCCCTGCAGATTCCACATGGGGCCATGGTCAAAAGGATGCACATTTACACGGGCAACAACCTGCAAGAGACAAGGTAACACACACATGCAGATAAACAAAGTAGACATCACCTAGAGTGGACAAACCGCTGCAAAGAGATCTTAAAGGAGCACTATACAAAATTCAGCCTTGGTAGATTTCAGGAAACACAAGAACTCGTGGTGCATTGACGTCTACAGTGGGGAGTGACATCACACGCACTCTGTGTGTGTTGTTATCCAGCTTCTCAGTTTCCTTGTTATGGTAGCCGGGACGCCCGCACGTTCATGTTGGTTCAAGTGAACCCCCTCCCATCAAAACTGTCGGGCCACCACCCCTATTGTAAAACACCACCACCGCCACCGGTGAGGAGTCAAGTCCAGTCATTTTTGTTTATGTAGCATCAAATCACAACAAAGTTGTCTCAAGGCATTTTACATATAGAGTAGTTCTAGACCACTCTCTATAATTAAGATATGTTAGGGTTTTTGGGACCCAGCATTTGAAAGCAACCGAGCATATTTTTGTTTTTAACCCTGGCCCGGACAATGTTACAGACAAGTGGGAGGGTTAACATCACAAGCTGTTCAGTAATCACATACATGCTGTTATGTTTTGTTGTGATAAATATATATTTAAATTTTAATATATTATGTATTTTAATATCATATGTATTTTGTTGATGTTGTATTTTATTGTGATTCTGGCCCGCCACGCGTCATGAAAAGGGAAAATTCGACGTTTTCTGTGTGAAGTTGCATCCCTGAGGCCTGAGCTAACCGCTAATAGCGGCAGGTCCAACTCCAACACTTGTAGCCTACAGACAAGATGAGTGGGAAGGCTAATGTTTATTATTTCACAGGCTGTAAAATATTCACATATATGTTGTTATATTGTGTTGTAATATTAGCTATTTATATCAGTTTAAGTGCTTTTGACCGGTGTTTTTACCATGTTGTATGAACCAGACGCAGCGTGAGACCCGTCTTGGTTTGTTTTGAATCTCTTTGCATAGCTGAGTCTCAGGTGGACACCGAACACAGTGGTAGAAAGACACCTAATAAAAGCTCCTATTCTTCCTTACATGTAGTGATCACACACACAAAAAAAACAGTACTTGCCGGGTTGCCATAGTTGTTGTTGGTTGCATCGGATTATTCATTGTGTTTATTATTCTGTAGTTTTCATTAAGGAGGTGTTTTTAGTTCGCCTGAGCCAGAAATTCCTCTCAAAGCAAACATGGCACTGCCATTGAGCGGAGTTGCTGAGAACAGGGAGTGGGGCAGGTGGAGTGCCATTGGAAAGGGGAGGTGTGGCTGCTGAACTGCCGATGAATTAATTTTTGTATAGAGCTCCTTTAAAGTTCACTACATCAAAGAAAGAAAATCTGTGGAGGTGTTCAATTTCCATCTGAATTTGCCTCAAAATGTTCACAGCAAAAAAACATCAGATTTTTTCAAACTAACCAAGAATTATTTGAAATCTGCGGTGATGTTACTAAGAAGAATACAAATGGGACAGTCATTTATTATTGGCTGATTACATGATGTGCCAGGAACAATGTGAAGTTTATTAGCTAATATTTATGTTAATTTTCATTGGTTGATATAGTTTGCTATTCTATTGCATTTTGATTAATGCGTGAGTAAATAAATACATACAATTTCATTCTTAATGCTGCCATGTAATCAAAAGTAACAGCATGGTTTGATGTCTTTATTTTATATATGAACACGACTTTTTAGAGTTTCCATGGTTGAACATGTGACAAGCTTAGCAAATGTGTGTACAATGACAGAAAGCCATTAAAAACAAGTGCAAAATCTCAGACAATAGGAACACACACAAACACATTGTTGTTCTCTCTGTCCTCAGAGCTCCGGTGATGCCTTTGGCTTGTTTCCTTGGTAACATCTATGCAGAGTGTGTGGATGTCCTGAGAGATCGGGCGGGGCCTCTGGGGCTCAAACTCCGCCTTCTCACTGCAGGTAACAGTACTGCAATATTGCTGGCACTGAATTTGTCTCCACACTAATCTCAAACTACCTTGCCTTTGGAAAAAAAAAATCTTAGCACATACAAGCACAGATTAAGCTGCAGGCCCCTGGCTGAATCATTTACAACCCCAGTTTAAAAAAAGAGTTGCAGTAAACGCTGTTTAAAATATAAATGAAAACAGAAGGCAAAGATTTGCAAATGTTGTTTTTCTTCCCATACTCAGTTTCACACACGGCAAAGATGACCAAGGGCACTAATCGCTGAAGCTTTAAAAGTGAAATTCTTTTTCAGTCATGAGCAGAATATTTTCAGCGAGAGACAGGACTGCACTGCAGGCCGGTTCAGTACCCGCTCTACAAAGCTGTGCTGTTGCAACACATGCAGAATGTGACTCAGCATTGTCTTGCTTGAATTTGCCAGAGCATTCTTAAAAAAAGAGAACATCTGGATGGCAGCATTCATTGCTCCAAAACCTTTATGTACCTGTTTACAGTATTGGTGTCTATAGATGAGCAGGTTACCCATGATGACTTGGCATTAACACACCCATAAAACAGCACAGATGCTGTTAACAACCAGGATGGCACTTTTCCTTTTTTAGCCCAGAGGAAATATGAAAAGCAGACTCCACTTTGCTTCAGTCAGTCTCAGATGGACACAGGCCAGCTGGGAGCATTTCTGGATCTTGCTGAATTTTGGTTTTTACTTCACATGCTAGAGTCTCATCTTAAGCAATGAGTAGTGTTAACTAACAGTGACATTTTCAAGTGTTCCAGAGCCAGTGTAGTTACATCGAGGAAATATATTCAAAAGAATCAAGGAAGTTGATGGAGTTACAGATTAAATTTGTCTTTGTACTGTTTTCAATTCAATTCAAAAGTATATGTCAAAACTGAATAGAAAAGTCAGGCTTCTTCCAGTGGACCCCATGGGACTTGATTTTGGAAAAAATATGAATGTTAGTCAGTGGAAGGAGACAAGTTATTTTATTCTGTTTAAATTGTACCGCAAATCTCAAATATGATGTTTGTTTATTTAAAAGATAATTTAGCAAGTCAAGAAAGTCGCACTTTATCACACAACTGCTGAAGAATAAGACTTTGAAAGTACGTATTTAGAAAGACGACACACCCGCTCAGCGTGTAAGTGACATCTTAACATCGATCTCTCACAGAACCGACTGACTCTCTGTGTGCGTAGCTGCAGCTCTCGACACGCTCGTGCTTGTAATGATTTTTCCCCCTTTTAATCCATTTTCCCTTGTTCTGATGGAACGAAGGAAACTATGCTGAAGTTACAGCCATGATTGTATTGGTGAAATATGTTGTGTGAGATGACAGAAAAAATAAGTTTTACTTTACAGTTTGTGGACAAAGTTCAACTTTCTTGACATTAAAAAAATCAATTGAGGCCCAATGGACTGGAAGTAGAAGGACGGCACTTAGGCATTTTGACTTTTTGTTGTCTTTTACCTTGAGACTGAGTGACTTCTTCTCTGTTTCTGTTGTAATGTTCGAGTGCAGGTTGTGGGCCAGGTGTGATGACTGACGCTAAAGTCAGGTCCCTGGAAAGGAGGATCTACTTCGGAGATTCCTGTCAGGATGTACTGGGTGCTCTGGGCTCGCCACATAAAGTCTTTTACAAGTCTGAGGACAAGGTAGGAAAACTATCACTTCAGTGTTCACTTGTTGTTGTTGTTGTTGTTGTTGTTGTTGTTGTTGTTGTTGTTGTTGTTGTTGTTGTTGTTCTTCTTCTTCTTCTT
>JAQLOL010000023.1:5978651-5989111 GCA_029783665.1 Naso thynnoides
TTCTTCTTCTTCTTCTTCTTCTTCTTCTTCTTCTTCTTCTTCTTCTTCTTCTTCTTCTTCTTCTTCTTCTTCTTCTTGACTGGGGCAGCAGTGCTTTAGGATATAGAGCAGGTCATCTGCATACTGGCAGGTCAGGGGTTTGATCCACCTGCCTCTAGTGAATGTGTGAGCGGATAAATGTTGACATGCACATTGAGTGGTCAGTATACAAGAAAAAGGCTATAAATGTGCTGTCAGTATACCTCTAACTAAGCTCTGCTCATCCTGTCCTCTTTCACAATGACGACTCAAATATCCCTCTCTGGGGTAATTGAGCCTGTTTCTTATTTACAGGCTGCAATTTGTTCGAGTGTCAACCTTTCATTCACTTGAATCAGTAGCACTTATTACCTGTGTCTGACATCTTGAATGTTGGATCAGAAGAAATGGAGCATATTTATTTTTGTCATTTGTCCTTTGCATCATTATGTGTTGTTTATTTTTAGATGAAGATCCACTCTCCATCACCTCACAAGCAGGTTCCTTCTAAGTGTAATGACTACTTCTTCAACTACTTCACCCTCGGAGTGGTGCGTAAATACAACCTTGGCTTACTTGTTTGCATTAGTGATTGTGTTTTTAATGTAGTTCATGTAGTAATTGTGTGTTTTATGTAGTTTTATGTTCTTTTTATGTAGTTTTATGTAGTATTAATAGAAAACAACATAGGAAAATACAGTTCCAATACAACCCCACACCTCCCTCAGCATGCAGGAACGAAATCTAACAACAAGACTGGTTAAAAATAAACCTTACAGAGGTAAATATGCATGATAAATAATTCTTCAGCTTTCATGTTTTTTTCACAAGAGTTAAAAATGGCTGCCAGGTGGAAAAAGAGGCATGTAGGTGATCTTTTGATGGAAACACTGATCTCCTCCAGTTGTCAATAGTATGTAACATCTTTAATCCAGTGTTCATATGTCGGAGGTGATTAGCTGCATTTAAATAAGATAGGCCTTCTGGAAATGAGTGAGCAAAAAAGCAGCAATAAAAGCTGGAGCTCTGCTTGGGTAAGGATTAAACATTGTATTCTTATCAGTGCCATTCATATTTTTCAGGACATCCTGTTCGATTCTACAAGTCACCTGGTTAAGAAGTTTGTCCTCCACACCAACTACCCCGGACATTACAACTTCAATATGTAAATATCCTGCTGTCTTGTGACTCGTCTTTCCTTCTCTTTGATTCCTCTTCTCAGTTTTTCCCACCTTTCTGTCTCTCTTAAGTCTTGAGACAACCAATATCCTCAGTGTGCAATTATCTAAATTTTTATGACTGATTCGTGGGCCACAACAAAGAAGGTAGATTTGCACCAACATGACAAAAGCAAACTGAAAAAGACACAGCTCTGGGGCTGCTTGCACCAGCTGGACATAAAAAAGCTGGACACAAGTCCTACATTAGGTTTAGTTATGTCTGGACTAGTAAAAATACTTTCACCAGTTACACCTAAAAGTACTGGTGATGAACTGGCAACTTGTCCAGGGTGGGGGGTGCCCTGCCCTCGTACAGTCAGGTGGGCTTGGCTCCAGCTCCCCCAAGACCCTGCAAAGGATAGGCAGTCACAGATAATTACTGTATGAATGAATGCACCTAAAATTACAACCGGGCGCACCTACACCCCCTCTGACACATTCTGTCGCAGCGACAGTTGCCATTCTATTTCACATTGCTATGGTTACAGACTTACATTCTTATAAACCAACCTAACCACACAATTAAAAATGACTGCTGAGCGAAAAAAAGAAAGGAAAGTTTAATTACTGGAATGGGTGAAACAAGAGTAGTTATTAAGCTGTACAGTGCTTGTTTACAGAAATTGTACGGAGCAAACAAATCAAAGCCATAGCTAATGAGGAAAAACAAATCAGTGAGACTAAGGGCGGAACGTGGACAGCAGACAAAGTGAAGAAAGAAATTTTACCAGCCTTTAAATTATGACAGAACATATATTTATGACTGTTTTGCATTATATTGTCAGAGATTTCAGACAGTGTTTATGCACACTGAAGACGTCTCTATGTTTTGTGGCACACAGCGGGCATTAAGCTATTAAGCTTGAAGGAATTCAACAGAAATATGACAGGAGGATTTTTTGGATTGTTTTACAATTACTGTCAGTGACGGTTCGTCAGTGAATTCACACAATTCAGCCCTGCTGAAAAGAAATCTTTCAATTAGTTCTTTTTCTCCATATATGTCTGGAGGGTTCATCCAGTCTCTGATCAGTCTTTCACGCCAGAAGCCTTTCATCATGTGGAATGTGTATCAGTCACACTAGCTTAGACTCTTTTAGACTTTAGCCTACCCTGGACAAGACATCAGTTTTAGTCACAGATGTAGAACTAAGCCTGGATGGTGCTACCGGCGCAACTGTTAGGCCAGACTGAGAACGCCAAGTTAAGACCACACGTACATCCAGCTGCTGTAACCAGCCCCAAGTCATAAAGTTTGCACATGGTTCTCTTTTTTTTTCTCCTCTCACATTGTGACATTTCTGTCCTTAGTTTTAATTTTCTGTGCATTCTGTCATTATTTCTCCACTCAACACAGATATCATCGATGTGACTTTAAGATTCCACTCGTCATCAAGAAAGGTGAGACAGTTTGTAGTCGTGAATGATCCCTGCATGTCTCAGTGGCAAGGATGTTGATTTTTAACCTGCCTGTCATCCGTCTGTCTCACTCTGCCTCTGCTCTTCAGAAGGAGCTGATTCTCAGGCGGACGACTGCATCTTAACCACCTACAGCAAGGTCAGTCATAGATTTCCCACAGAACACAAAATGCTTTGTCGTAAATTCCACAAGGTGGCACTATGTTAGGTCTGTAAAGATCTGACATGGTCTCTGTCAGTGAGTTAGACTTTCTAACTTCTAACAAATTTTGTAGCTCTTTGTTATAAAATCACAGTGTTGTGATTTAACAGTTTTTTTCTTTTGGTATTACTCCTTCGAAAACCTGGTCTCACATTTCTCAGAAATCCTTTATTTCTCGCTTTAAAAATTGGATAATCTAAATTCTTTTTAAGCCTGTCACTGCTGTTGTCTTCTGATGTTAACAACAGAGGAAGTAATGCAAGAAAAGGCTTGTATTATCACTTAAAGCCCCCATATATATCCCAGAATGCATCTCAATTTTTGCTTGAATAAAATCCTCGTTAGCAAACCTGGAATTATGTCATTTTACTGGCAAGCCCACTTGTCCTTTTGGTGCTGTCGATTTTTTTGAGGCCACCAAGGCCCTCAAATAACACAATGATTCTAAGTCCATGTAAATAATGTATGTAACTTAAGCACTGAGGAATTATTTATTTTTTAAAATGTAGTATATCTAGAAGTCAAATAAATAATCAAAATGCTGTTTATTTCCATTTCCATATCATTTATTGGCATAATAACCAATATATATACAAATTCCACGGCCTGGCGCTCCACAGGCGCTCCCAGCTGTTTTCCCCACATGTGCTCTGGTAGCGTTTTTGGAGTGGCTGTGCCTAATGCAACACATCTCAGTGAGACCCCAGCCATAGGCCTACACCAGCCGACTCCCTTCTCATTTTTCAACATGAAAAAAAACACCAGCAATATGCAATCTGAAAAAATGGTCGCCGTCTGGAGCTCTGATTTATGGATATTGAGTCCTTGGTCCCAGTAGTAAATCTGTTGGAGTTGTTGTGAACAGGTGTGTGGGACACGGCTGGGAAGAAGCTGGGTTCATTTCCTAAAAAATAAATTGATGCTTGAACTCACCATCTATATGACGGTACTTTATCCAGCTTTTTTAATATTTATTTTTTTATTTGTAACTTTGTTTTTATTGTTTATGACAAAAGAAAAACAATGGGTATTTTTATGAAATGGAAGTCTGTGGACACATCATGTCCATAGAGATCCTTCCATGTAGTTCCTTCAAGTTAAAATAGACCGTTGGTAGAGGAAAGAGTATTCCTCTCTTAAAGGATTCAGTCCTAATGGAGTTACAATGGGCATAACAAACATAAACATATAATAGTATTTCAAATTCATGTATGATTTCCAGGGTTTCCAGTATCTTTCACACTTTTCAGTGGCGTGTCTCAGTGAAAAAGTCAAACGCTTCGTGACACCAATTTCCTCAGTTATTTGTTTTCATTCAGATATTGTTGGTGGTTCATCGCTGAGCCATTCCCTGGTTATTGCTTTCTTGCAGCTCGCTAGTAATACTTGTAATAAGTGCCTGTCTTGTTTATTGAGCTCTGGTGGAAGGTTACCTAGATAGACTACACTAAAATTAAAATCTATTTCTGAGCTGATTATTGATTTTATTTACGACTCCACTTTTTCCCAAATGGTTGAAACAATGCAACATTCCCAAAAGATATCTTATCCAGCATTTTATCTGTATCTGTAGATCTGTATCGGAGGCATTTCTGATAATGATATCGGCTTCTGAAGGACACTCAATCTTTTGGACATCATCAGTAGATGTAGTGACGACAGGACACAGCTTTTGATCTTCACCTCAGCAATGATCTGCTGTCTTTAATGCTAACTGTTTGTTTCTCTGTCAGTGGGATCACATTCAGGAACTGATGGGTCACCCGATGGAAAAACCTGTAGTGCTCCACAGGTATGTGCACATTCCCCTCCATCACTGGTGACATTCTGATACTGTCACTCTTTCATGAGTGTATATGTGTGTTGTTAGAATATTTTTATAGTGTTTGCTTAGAATTATAACATTCAAGGTGCAAGATTTGTATTATACAAATTAAAGTCTTCTGTAAAATTATCAAATGTCCTGTTTGGCAGATCGTCATCAGCCAACAACACCAATCCATTCGGCTCCACCTTCTGCTTTGGACTGCAAAGGATGATCTTTGAGGTCAGCACACACACAAAGCATTCACGTGTCTACAAGAATCTAAAGAGTCCCACTCTCAACCAGAATGACAGGATTTTTCCTCACAATTTGAACATTTTTGGCTCAGTGAGAGCAAGGGCCCCGACACGCTAAGCCTACAGCCGGCTTCCTGGAAGCGTTGCATAGTTTTTCGCACCAGCTGATTCAGCATGTTTAATAGGCAGCAGGGCCCATTTTTCCAAGTTATGTGAAATTTCATTCAACTCCAGCTCCCGACACAGGCTCAGGAAAGCTGTTCGCTGCGAGTTCTTTGATTTCAGTTTGGTGTCTCAGGAGCCGGAGAGTCATTTTTAAACAAAAGGCTTGAAAATTAACATTTGGTATAAACAAAAATATCTTTGAATCTTTCAACTTCATACATTTTGTCTGTGATCCAGTCCAGTCTTACACATACAGTCTGTTTCCCTCTTCCTCAGGTGATGCAGAATAACCACATAGCATCAGTGACCCTCTACGGTGCTCCTCGGACCGCCAGTCAAGCCCGACCCGAGTCCAGCAGCAGTTCCCACTGAACAAGTTACCAGAACCACATCCCACTCTGGCCTTTCCTGAATCTAGTACCTCTATTGACTGAACCTCTAACCCAGAGCCAGATTCTTAACCAAGCAGACGTTTCCCAGAACTACAAAGGTTTTCTTGCCCAGCTAAAATGTTACAGAACAAGAACCCAGAATAGCCAAACCGACTTTCCCTGATGGGTCCTTAAGCTTCCTCTTCTAATCAGACACACTCAGCCAGCACAGTCAGCCCCACCCAGACTATCCCAGTAACCAGGATGTAGTGACATGGTCGCCGTGCAGGAGCACCGATGCTTGAAGTGAAACCAGTGAAGTGGTTTCTTAGTTGTATGGAAATATCAGGGTGGCGCTGCAAACTGACATGATGAAGAAATCTGTGCGCGAGTGGAGCTTGACTGCTTTCCCTTTCCATCCAGTTGCTGCATTTGCACAGGACCACAGAAGACGGGTTCGTTCCAGGCTGTAGTTTGGATGGCAGTAAGATGTAACGGCAGCATGTAAATAACAACAATCTCCTTGGTGGTGAGATAACAGCAGGTCAAAGTGTTACACATCCAAGAAAGAGCTGCAGGCTTAATATGGCCGATAATAAAAACTACTCTGGACAGAGTGTTGAAACAAGCTCTGGCTTGACTGACTCAAGAAACATCAACCAACCAAACTGCCAGCTCAGCTTGTGCTGTCTTCCTGCCACAACTTCAGAGCAAGAGTCGACCGGCTCAGTCAAAACCAGACACGTCTCAGCCACAAAGAAACAAGCTCGCCCAGCCCAGCCGAGATCCATCAGAGCCAAACAAACATGAGAAGCTGCCGAGGACTGTAACCAAAAATGGGAAAACACAAGAATCCACAGTTTGATGTACAAGAGAAGAAACAAAAACACACTCAAGAGTTTGGAGAGACGCGGCCCAGAACAGACCCACAACAGCGACGTGACCAGATGTGAACCCTCTCAAAGCCGAACGTTCCAAACATCCAACGTCAGATCCCGTCCTCCCCACGTTTCCTCCACCTTTCTTTAGTGGTGCCCACACACACACACACACACACACACACACACACACACACACACACAAGCACACATACACACACAAACTGACAGTCACGCACACAGCAATAAACACTCTATAAAGCCACAGCTGTTGTTATTTGCAGCTCTGGATGTTGACGTGTCTGTGTCTTTGCTGTCACGCACACACATACACTTACACACACTTACATATATAAGCATCTGCATGTGTTAGGCTGCTGATTTTTTGGATTGACATTTCAAGAGACTTTTAATTCAAGCACACGGAGCATTTCAATCCCTTCACTTCTGTACTCACATGTATGTGTAATACATGAAAGCTGGTTTATCTTTTTAGCCTTTTTAAAGTGCGATGCAACATAGCGACATGCTGGCATGACACCAGGATTTGCATGAACTTGGCAGACATTTTGAATGAGAGGGGACTTTATTACAAGCACAAAATGGCAATCTGTTGTTTATTCGATTGTGCATGTTGTGAGGGGACTTGGCACACAGTTGTTGTTTTTTTTTTTTTAACTCTCTCTGCCCTGCTTCACTCAGTCTCACCATGACCAATTTTGGTTTTTACATTTGCACTAATGCACACCTTTTTACTTCATTTTTTAATTGTGTCCTATCTCAGAGGTGTGTGTGTGTGTGTGTGTGTGTGTGTGTGTGTGTGTGTGTGTGTGTGTGTGTGTGTGTTTTACCCACAAGTTTGTAGAGAGGAGGGGTCCTCTCATGGTACAGGGTGTGTGCAGTCACGTCCCATGTTACACTCTTCCTCTTGTTTCCTCTTGGCTTTTTCCTCTGTCACTATATCTGATTAACGCATCGCAAAAAAAGTCTGCATTTTTGTTCTCTGTGTTGAATTGCCAAACGCTTTAGCCAAAGACATTTCAGGATGATTTTGTTTGATCTGCTGACACTGTCACTGTAATCTTGTGTCCACAAGTGTCCCATGGAGGGCGTGATGTGTTCGCTGTCTCCCTTTTGTTTTTGTTTTTAACCTGCACATCAAAGTCGATGCCGTGGTAAAGCCACTGAATTCAGCTGCTCGTTTCTGTTATGGCTGAAAGTAAAAAGCTTACTCATGTGAGTGTTTTGAAACTAATCAGCCTGTCTTTCATCTGACTTTGGGTTCCAGATGGAGACACATTAACAACAGTAACAACTGGTGTCGTCCCCTCTGTAAATGTTTTTTGTACAGTGGTTATTAGAGAGAGGAAGAATTACCATAATTTCTTTGTGGTTTTAATACATTTCAACCCATTTAGAAAATGGGGAAAGAACATCAGTCATTCCTTCATCATAACATTTGTTTGCATCTCCCTCCCAATGTGTACACATAAAATCTTTTAAATCATAAGCATTTGAATAAACAGTGTATTAATTTTAATGCACATGCTCTAATTTATTGTCCCTTGATTCAAATGCCAATTTTTGTTTTGTTTTGATTTTTGTTTTCTAAAGTCATGATTAATTTATGATTGTTTTAACATGTGTGAAGGCATCAGGGTTGAATTCGGGGCCGCACGATGATGAAATGTTTCAAGTACTGACTGGAAAAATTAAGAGCATCAAACGCCAGTTTAGCTGTGTGTAGTTCATTTGTGAAAACAGTGTTTTTTCATGTTGGAGGTCTTTTTTCTTCTTTTTTCCCTGCAAAGTTGAGGTATTTGAAGGCTGCTTGATAAGAGTTTGGGCACTGACCTCGCTGTTCTGATTAATTTTTAGATGTTTTCATCACTAGGTACAAAGTATTTGTTGTTTAACAGCCCCAACTTTCAGGTTTACTGATTAATTGATCAATTTTATCCCTTACTGGAGCCCAATGGCATCACAGTGGGATTTAGCATGTGGCCAGCGGCATCCAGAATGAACTTTAAGGCTGTTTTTCATTATGATATCAGATGAAAACAAACACCTAGTCTAGGTGTTTAAGTTTTTTTTTGGTTCATTTTAAGTCTTTTTTTTTTTTTTTTCACCAATAGTAGCCTTTATTTATAATATTCATGTTTTTGGAGACTGCATGGAACTAAACATTAGGATAGCTAAAGGGATATGCCAACTTTTTTTTTTCTTTTTGTTATTTGCCTTCCTTCCGAGTTTCAGACAGGCAGATAAATACCATTCTTATTACTGTGTGTGCAGTAACAAGGATGAGACAGGCAGAGCTCCACCACTGCTAATTAGCTTAGCTCAAATTCTGGTAGTCAGTGGGAAGTGCTAGCCTGCCTCTGCATGGAGTCATTAGATAAACTTTCCAACAACTAAACGGTCCTGTGTGCTTGTCTTGACTCATTTATTTACAACACTGTCATTTTCAGACTCAGATTAGCACTTAATGTAATTTTAGAATCAAATATGAACCAGAACTAAACTGAAAGAGTAGAAGAAGAAATACTTTAAGTACTGCTAAAGTGCTAATCTCAGTCTGAATATAACATAACATGGTAAACATGTCACAGCAAGCACACAGGACCATTTAGAGTTGTTGGAAAGTTTAAATGCCGACTATAGGCAGAGGCAGGCTAGCACTTCCCATTGACTACCAGTATTTAAGCTAAGCTAATTAGCAGTGGGCGAGCTCAGTCCGTCTCTTCCTTGTTACTGCACGCACAGTTGAAGGAATGGTATCTATCTTCTTGTCTGGAACTCGGGAGGGAGGTAAAATAACAAAAAGGGTGAAAACGGGCTTTTTCCTTTAAAAACCAATTTCTTACATTTTACAAATGAACAGAGGAACTTATTAAAGAGCAGCTGCAAAAATGAATTTCTGAGAAACAATAATTTCTTTTCATGTGGGTGTGATCCTCTGTTGCTCTCCTTTTATTTACACAATTAGAATGGCTTGGCGCAGACACAACTGATTCAGGCACTGGCTGAGTTTCCTCCTTGATTCTGATTCGATTTAAAACTCAGGATGAGACATCTGCTCACAACTGACTCTAATAATCACTGGAAGTTGTTTCTGTTTGTTTTTTTCAGCTCCAGACCACTCAGTGTTGAAACTTTTTCTCATGCACTGCTTAGGCTGCAGTGCAAATACTCTTGAGTGCTGAGTGTCAGTAGGTTACCCTGCTTCAGCTCTGCTTAACTGCTACAGCCACTGCTTAAAATACAAAGAAAAACTCTAATCCTTTTTCACATTTGGACTCAATAAGAGCTCTGGTAGAGACATTTTGTAAAGTGGACAGAAACAGATTGGGAGTCCAGCATTAGTATTGTGCTTGATAATCCATCTGATTGTTTACATTTGAAAAAAATGTCTTTGGCTGCAGCTTTTTTGTGGTCAGCCTCCTTCCTCAGTGCAGTGATGTGGTTTCTGGCAACAGTAAAACTGAATCTGTGACAGTCTGGTTTTTAAACTGTGATCCCAAAAGCTCGAGACATGTTTCAAGATGGCTCTTCCGTCAAGTAAACTCATTTTCTCATCGGGCTCCCGGGTTGAGCATGTTTAAGAGTAAAGTCTGATGAACACAAAGTTCCCTCCTGCTGCTCTGGCTTCTCCACATACTGAGTCGAATAAGTAAAGAGATGTAACATAATGTGAAAGCTATATTCCAACGTGTTCCCAGAGCTTGCTCCTGTGCAAGTCAACATGAGAAAATCAAGTAAAAAGAAAACTGTTGATCATTGTGCCTCATCTCCCACCGAGCCTGTCTTTGACTTCTGTCTCTCTCTCCTCTGTAAAAAGGAATCTGCTTGTACATAAAATTTAAGAATGCATTTGAACTGCATCATTGTACAGTATGTGTGTGTGCGTGTCACTGAGCATTAGCAACAAGCTAACGTGGTATTGTGGCCGTCTCAGTTGTTTTTGTTTTCCTGTTGGCTGCAGAGAATGGCAGGCTGGGTTGGGTTTCCCAAACAACTGTTTTTGTTTTGTCATCAACATTATGTTTTGTTTTTTGTTCCCTGTCTTTTATGTGGTGTGTGCGTGTTCAGCTACACCCTGAACAATGACAACCCTTCAAAGTTC
>JAQLOL010000023.1:5989122-6001441 GCA_029783665.1 Naso thynnoides
CAACGCAAAACAACCCCAAAAAATAAAAAACAAAATGAAGAACTTGTACAAAAGAGCGTATCGGATTTTCATTGAAACCAGAGGGTCTTCCTCCACACCCTGCTGAACTTGAATTAGTT
Organism: Naso thynnoides; assembly: GCA_029783665.1. Taxonomy (NCBI): domain Eukaryota; kingdom Metazoa; phylum Chordata; class Actinopteri; order Acanthuriformes; family Acanthuridae; genus Naso; species Naso thynnoides. Next base: position 5,989,242 of record JAQLOL010000023.1, read on the forward strand.
GTTCACCGTCCAAAACAGCCAGAATGAACTGAAATTTGGAAGCAGATGGTCAAAGAAGACCTGAGAAAAACAGAGAACGCAGAGGCAGCAGGGAATGAAGCAAATCAAGATGCTTCTATAGATGTTGAATCATTTTGGGAAACCCAGCACAGCACACAGAATAGTTGCTGACTTCAGAAAAAAAGATCCTACTCATGATTACCCAGATTTGGTAAACCCAGCCCAGCGCTGCAGACGGTCAATGCCGTGATGATGCATTATTACTGAGACAGACAGAGGAGCGTTAGGGTGCTGGGTAGGTAGTCTCACCCAAACTCAGGTGGACATATCACATCCTTGTTTTCTGAACATTTGAAGCTAGAAGAACAAGTGAAAACTTTAAGCTGGAGGTCTGTGTGTGTTTTAGATTCAACCTGTTTTTCTTCTTATGTTTTAAGTTCATCGAATGCAGGAATGAATGATTGTCATAACGAGATTGTTGTAATTTATAACTGACAGCTTCAGTTCAGTGTATGATAATCTCATATTAACGCTTTGTATTGTCTGTTCTTGGTATCATATGTTCTGTTGCTCATCTCGCTTGTTCTCCGACACATATTTTTTGTGGACATTTTAAGCCCATTTCTGGAAATGGGGCAGGTATACTTAATTAAAAATTGTGAAATTCATTGCAACGTGGCGTTTTATATTTTGAATACTATAACTTTGTGTATGAAGAAATAAGTAGATTTATTCAGCATGTCCACTGAAAAAAAGGCAATAACCATAACATGTAGTGCAAAGAGAAGGAGTGAAAGCTTTGCTTCAGCAAACTGCTTTTGACTTTTTGATGACAGAAGTTGAGATGAGCTACTGCTGTGCGAACTCTTAATTCAAATGCAGCATTTGGGCTTTTATGAAATCAAACACTCACTGTTCATTGACATCAGAGTTCATTTTCTGTGTGTGCAACCAGGATATGAAAAAAAACAATAAAAATGTGGATGTGAAAAAAAACGGGAGGGTTTCATTTTTTAGTTGCATGATGTCAAAGCAGGGGCCTCACCCACCATGAAGGCTGCCAGGGGAGCCCCAGAAAATCTGAATGAAGATTATTTAAAATTATAAAGACAAAATCATTAAGTAAAATCGAATTATTACACATAGCATGTGTATCATCATAAAATATGATAATAAATCATCTAGTGTCTCTTACCACTTATATGCAGGGTCATGGGGTGCTGAAGTCAATCCCAGTTTAAACTGGGTGAGCAGCAGGTATTCACTCTGGACAGGTCACCAGTATTTTTATAAATCTTGGTGACCCATCTATAAAAACGGCCAAGACATTTCATTTATCTTGCCCATCTTTCTTATTGCCTACCAGTAAAAATGTGCCTGCCATGAGGCTGCTCTGCACTGAAAGTTAGCTAGTTAGCTTCAATAGCTTGCTTGCTAGCATCTAGCTAGCTACTGCAAACTCAAAATTGCACACATTTTTTGAAAAAAGGTCTGATGCAAAAAAAAAGAAAAATAAAAAAGTCTGAAGAACTAAACGGCTTGAAAATGTAGCTTGCAAAAGATCAGTCCCAGTTTTCTGCTAACTCTATCCCTTGGTTATTGGCATGAAAAACCTTGTAAAACTTGTAAACTTCAGATTTATACTGCAAATTTGATTGAACTGATTGAACCATAAGTTGTGTAGCCAGACTTGACCAAAATTTACTCTAAGTTATCAAGAAAGAGACTCTTATACTGATGAACAGAAGCAAATGCTGATGCACACACATACAAGGATATAAAAAGCTAAGGCACTGTTGTAATACACAACGTGGGAGAGCGGTTTATAGCTAATACACTCATGTTTTTAATATTGGAGTTGAATTGTTGCTTTAAGGGTTACATGGTCTATTTTACCTATGAAAATTGAGGGGCAGTAATCCCAGTCCTTCATGTGCACCAGATGTGGATGATGCAGCAGCTTTTGTTCAAATGTTCAGTGTCTTCACTATAACGCATGTGTGCTCTTTCCCACAGAATGGGCGAAAACTGATGAATGCTAAGGAAGCATTCGGTTCCCTGTAAATACCCTGAAAATGTACGAACCCTTAATCAAAAGGCACGTTTAGTACATGGGATTATGTTCCAGCTGTTGGTGTTTAAAAAACCTGTGGATCTATAGGGTGAAATAGAGAGCAGGGTCTAAAATATTTAAATTCAAACTGTCTCATCCATACCTCAGAAAATCTTTTTAATACAGACACCAAGTTTCTGGTAATAATTTTTTTATTATAGTGTATGTTGTGGTCGTGGTCCTCTCTGCAGGTCCCCCTGGTGGGAAGCATGACGTTGTCACATTTATTGGCTCTTTTTTTCTCTGGAGAAACTGACTTCAACCCATTTAGGAAATGATCTCAATCATGAATCAGACAAATTCTGGAGACTCAGGAAACTCTTACATTCTTTCATACAGAAGGTTTAAACCGCTTCTCTCTGGAAGGTGACTGCTGATTGCTGCTTCTGCAGCACGTACTCTTTATTTATTTCTTTCAGTTTACTAAAGAGTTTATTTGTTGTGTATCTTCCTGCTGAGCCAATTTCATTTTTAAATACTGCAGCATCTGTTGTTGGTTTGGTCTGTTCTTAATGAATGTGTGCATGTGTTAAATTTTTTTACAATCAGTTAAAAAAATAAACAGTGTGCAAGCCATAAAAGTATTTTTCCAAATTGACTCATTAAGATCTGATGATCAGATTAGTAGCCTATAACGTTTATGATGTCCACCACCTCAGTTTAGCTTGCTAACATCCGCCACTTACCACGAAACACAAAGAGCAGCCGAGGCTGATGGGAATGTCATTGCATCATTTTGCAGGTATCTGGCAAGTAAACCAAATAAGGCTATTCGACTCGCTAAAATTTTTACACGATGATGGCACAAATAGAATTCATTTAACAGTTGTTGTGAAACATCCAGTTGATCTGCACATAATGCTTTTCCTTTTTGTTTTGTGCCATCTACATCTTGTTTCATTTCGTTGCTCTTTCGCTGCGTTGTTCTCGTGTTTCTTGCGGGTCCTGACTGACCTGCGCTCCCTCAGCCACCCCTGCTGTTGCCTTTGGTCAAACCTGTGTATAAACTCTCCTGTTTTTCTGTCCCTCATCAGATTCACTTTGGACCAAAGTTGTGGACAGCCCAACATTTCAAAGAGTGATATTAGTGTTGCAAAACAGGTGACCACATAAGCTTGTTGAACAATCATATCTGTCTTCGATCTGTAAACATGTTTTGCTGTGGGAACACAGTTGCATATGAATATGTTTATCTGCACAAATTTACCTTGCTTTTTTAACACTGAACATTTGGAAAACGGATGAGGGTAAAGTTATAGAGTTTAAAAAAACTGACAAGTATACAAAACACATCGAGCCATTCTAGTTATAGAAATAACTAAAGTGTTCACATGGAAGTACACATGCCTGGCTTTGCCACAAACATTGAGCGAGAGGTTTTATGTGTGTGTGTGTGTGTGTGTGTGTGTGTGTGTGTGTGTGTGTGTGTGTCTGTGATGGTCCCAGCCGGTTCTCATGGTGCAGCTGGTTTCCATTAAGGCTTCATTTGTTCTTCCTCCAGGGAACAGATAATGCAACCGTCCATTTGTGCTTCTATCCAGCAGAAGGAAGTGAGGTACATCTCTGCTTGTGTTCACAATCAGAACACAAGTTGTCTCTGCTGTCTTCGCACTCACACACTACACACAGTCATTAAGCAGTCGTGGCTTAAAACACAGTCCAATGAAGGTCTGAGTATTAACAAGGATGTGGCCTCAGACACATTCAGCTTTCTGTATTTTGTTACGTGGCCCTTATTTGGCTTGGTTGGTTTCCATTTTTCATACCTTTTTCACCACAGGGCAAGGTGACATATGACAGTAGTTGTGTAGAAATGTCATGTTTGACAATGTCTAGCCTACAATGCTTTATAGAGCCTAATCGAGTGCCTCAGTCCCACCCTTCTATTTCTGTTCCATGGGACCATAATTCGCCAAACTACCATTTGGCTTGTCCCATAAATGACACACGTGATGGTTGGCAATTTATAGATAACTTTTCATGTCAAGAAAGTTGAATTTGTCGTCAAACAGTAAAGCAAAACAACATTTTTGTGAAACCGCTCAGTGAATTATGTCTAATGTCTCGCACAGTATACATCACCAACACTAACATGGCTGTAACTTTAGCACAGTTTCTTTCGTTCCTTCAGAACGAGGGGAAATGGATTAAAAGAGGTAAAAGTTATCAGAAGTTTGGGCATGTTGAGAGCTGCAGCTCAGCAAACAGAGAGTCGGTTCTGTAAGAGATCGTTGTTAAAACGTCACTTGCATGACGATCGAATGTGTCGTCTTTCTAAATCCTCATTTTCAAAGTTATATTCTTCAGCAGTTGTGTGATAAACTGCGACTTTCTTCACACTGACAATTATTTGTCTCTTTTCATTGACTACTGCTCGTATTTTTTCCAAAATAAAGCCCCATGGGGTCCAACAGAAGGGGCGTGACTTAGCCGTTTTATATGTATTTGGCCTACTTAGATAAGTCTTGTTGGGTTTCGGCTATTAGAACCATGGAGAGGAGATAAGCGCCTTTCATCCTGCTGGAGGATGTGATGACACTCGTTGCAGAGGAGGTTTAACTTGCACATAGTGCACACAGCTTTATCTGTTGCTTATCATCATTATTATCTGGACTAAACCTAAATACTCCCTAAATAGGGGCGTAGTGTTACCACCACCATGTTCTCAGCTCAGCTGCCTGTTCCACCAAGAGAGTGACCTCTGGTGGCACATGCTGTGCACAACATCACCTCAATACAGCATCTCTGTTTCCGTTAAATAAGAAGAACAGCATCTGTATTTTTGACATTACTGAAAATCATACTTTCGAGACTTCTAAACACCCCTCTTTACCATAATACCTTGATACCGGCCAAGCCTAGGCATAATGGATTGGGCCGTTTCTCTGTGTAAACAATTATAACAATACATTCTAAAGATCAAACATTCAAAAGTCCAGAGAAATTCAACTCATCACAACATCTTTGCAAATGAAGGTCTTGTTGCATGGTAAAATGCTGTATGAACACACAGATGGGCTCATATGGCGAAAGCCTAAATTCACTTTGGGCTTCCTGGCTGGAAGAGCGCTGAGGCACAACAGGCTTTGCCAATTCATTTCCCCAAAGATGATCTGCCAACTTGGAGTAAGCCTCGTATGACTCAACTGTGCTTTTTAACACTTCACAGACTTTCAAGTTGGCGGTGCTTTTTGGCCATTTCGTACCAGCTAGAGCTCTTGGAGATCCCATTTGGCCCCGTAGCGTCACTAATGCGTGAAAAACACCTCCTTCTCACCGTATTCCGTCCCTCCACCCTCTGTTGCTCCAATACTCCCCTTCCACTTAAAGGGCCAGGACGTCGGGCTGGTCCTGTTGTGGCAGCTCAGGTTGGGGTCGTGCAGGAGGTTCCACATGAGCCAGATCTGAGGAACACTGAGGCTGTGAACAACCATGAGCTCCTTGTAAAAACAGGGGTCAAATGTCTGCAGGTGGGGCGCTGCAGACGGTCTGGGAATTCCAAAGGTTCGAAAGCCCTGGTGGCGTAATGGTTTGACGCCAATCAGCTGGAGGCACATTCCCAGAAAGACATCATCAATGGGAAATAATTCCACCTGGGAGAGAAAGGAACACCTGAGATCATTGAATTTCTAAAAACACACATACTAAAAGATTAAAAATGTCCAAATTTGAAGTACCTGTTGGCAAGCAGAGCTGAGTCTCCGAGCCGTATGTCCTGACATGACGAACCCTCCTCCTCCAGCATAACTTGGGTACAACCCCCCCCCATAAACAAACTCTGGCACGTAGTACTTGGAACTGCGCCGGCGGATGGGTTTGGCATTGATAATAATATCACCTACAAACAGATCCTGGTCTGACTTTTGACCTTGTAACATTTCTAGTATATTCTCTATGTTAACATACACATCAGCATCACCCTTGAAGATGAACCTGCATGACAAAAAATAACAGGAAATACTTCAGATGTGAGACACATAAGGAAAGAAACAGATCGAGTCTTAAAGATTTAGATGTATAAGTACTGACTTGACATGAGGACAGGTGCTGTTGACCCACTGGAGAAAATGTGTTTCCTTCAGCGTCAGGTTGAAGAATGTGTCATCAAAGTCCCAGAGCAGGATGTCCCTGAAGGTTTGACTCTCGTAGGTCAAGAGCCGATCCCACAGAGGCAGAGCGGTTCGATTCCTCGGAACTCCCAGAAGGAAAACGGTGCGGATCGACACACCGTTTGGGAGAAGTTCCTCTTTACCCCAGGTCCGACGTACCACCTAAAATAATTAAGTACAGGGGGAAAGAGATTTTTTTTTGTTGACTGGTTTCCTCCTTCCTAGGGGCAACATGTTTGCATTTATTTAGAAAATGAGCAAACAGAGAGCAGCATTAGCATTCATTTAGAGATGCATAAACTTTTTTTATTTTCTCTGATTAACTAGCAAACAACTTATGTTAAACAGTGTTATGTTATGTTAAACTACAGTTAAAACACATCCAAAATGCCACATAATAAATTTCAGTTTAACAATTGACAGGTTTTTTTGGCAGGAGTGGGCGTAGCAAATAGCTAATAAGCCCTCTTATTAGCTCTGGTTTTGGACCAGCTCCTGAGGGATAAATGCGCCTTTATTGCTGCTAGATCCTACACAGAGATCACAAGCTTGTTGCTAATAGATACCACAGATAAAACAGCATTTTTTACCTGCCGTTTATCAAAATCTGCAGCGATAGATTTCACCGCAATGAGCATGTAGGGAGGAGTAGACGATTCTCCTCCTTCTCCTCCTTCCTCTGCTCCTCCGATGTGACATTTTTCTGGCTGGTCTATGAGCAGCTTGAAGTCTCTGTTGTCCTTCTCTCTCAGATAGCCCTCAAAGTCGAACGGTGGCATCGTGGGCAGAGCCTTTCCGGCGGGCTTAGTCGGCACTGCATTTTTCCGTCGCGACTTGGATTTCCCTTTAGCTTTGACCTGAGGTTTGGCCTTGGGCTTAGGAGGTTTAGACTTGGGCTGGGGTTTGCAGGGAAGCAGCTGTGGCGCTGAAGGGCTGGGTGGGACGTGCTTATTAGGAGAAATAATGTGAACAGAGGAAACAGGATATTTTTTATAACATACACAGGTCACCTTTTTGAGCATATAATTAATTTCTAAAAGTATGTGCAAAAAAGTTTCTCTAATATAAAGACTAAAAAAATAACAATTTCGATTTATCTCTTCCTGGTTATAGATTATACTGATACCTGCATGTGAACATGCACACTCATATTTGTAACTTGAATCAGATGAGGTCATACCCCTGTAGACGCCGGGTCTTCTTTGGCCTTGCTGGCACCAAGCAGGTTTCTGCTGGAGCTGGTGGAGCCACCGATTTCTAGTTTCCACGTGGGTCTGTCCCACCCAGAGGAGAGTATGACCTGGAGACACATTGACGGGACAAGAGAAGTGGAAAGGTGATTTTAAGGAAAAAAAGAATTGTATTGTCTGGAAAAAGTCTTAATGTTAAAAAAATCCTTTCCTGTGATTGAGTGGTGCCTCACCTGGCGAGCATAGAGCAGCAGTGAGAACAGCACCAGCAGCAGCATCGTGCACAACACATCTCCCTTCACATGGAGGATCCTCCTCATGGTCACCATCTTCCTCTGCATCGTCTAAAGACGGGGACGACAGTTAAATATTGAACCGGAATTCACTGGAAATGAGTTTCTAAGGTTAATATTGCATTTCAGACGGCAGTCAAGAGTAATACTAGTAATAATGAGATGTATTTTTCCTTCCATTTCTGCTTTGCTTAAAGCAGTATTTTACAGCAAAACTTTTTTGTGTGTGTGTATCAATTACTCAGCCTTAGATTTCTTGAATCAAATAATATATGTTCATTTCCTTCCAGCATTATTCAACAGTAAACAGATGTTTTCCAAAATGTGAGTCCCTCACTTTAGCTGCTTTTGCTGGCAGTCTATGGAGATACAGTTTCAAAACATCAAAATCATCTAAAAACAACCATCCAAAAAATCTCAAAAACTTTGTGTGGTCTAATCCAAGTCTTCTTTATCATGTTGTAGGCTCAATACATGCAAAAAAGGGAGGCGAGATTCATCATTCAAGCTCGAGAGCTTCTAATGCATGTGCTTGGCTGGACATGTGACGGAGAGGGTTGTTCCGGACATGTTGGCTTTAGCAACTTTTTAGCCGAAATATGCATTTTGGAAGTTTTGAGCCTACGACAAGATAAAGAAGACTTGGATTACACCACACCAAGCTACTGAGATTTTTGGATGGACGTTTTTAGACGGTTTTGATGTTTTGAAACTGAATCTCCATGGACTGTCAGCAAAAGCAGCTAAAGTGAGTGGATCCCATTTTTGGAGAAACTATGTTCGCTGTGGAATAACTCTGGAAGGAAAAATACAGATTCTTCAGTTTAAGATAAAAATAGTTTTGCTGTGAAATATTGCTTTAATATATTAAACTTTTCAGTCTGTCTGTAAAAATACATCCCCGACTTTCTCTCCCCTTCTATCAGACATGCACTGCCGCAGTCTCACCTGTTAACTACAGGCCTAAGAAGGTGCATCGGAAGAGAAGCGACTTAGAGTGATTTGGTCCGGTACACATCACTCCTGTCACTGTCCATTGTGTCTGCCTCCATCCTTGCGCTCTCCTCAGGCAACAACAGGCTGCAGCGTCCAGGACAAAACAAACAATAAGAGATCAAAGAGGGAAAACACAACAGACAAGAAATAAAACAAGTAATCTGAAGTGAACGGGAAATGTAACTAATAAAAATTCTCATAACTTTGATGCTCCCCGTTGTAGAAATTAAATTGTTTCTTTCCCATCCTCCGTTTCTTTATCGAGGAGGAAGGACTGTGCTGGAAGTGTAAGCTGTGATTGTGAAACACTTTCTCATCTTGTGTAACGCGTTCGTTGCATAAATCAATTAAGCAGAATCTCCTTGAAAAGTGTTCCTTTGGCAAAAAAGCAAATCTGATGCAGCGTAGAGACAAATACACTTTTTTTCTTACATTTATTACAGTGCTTATTTGCTTCTTAAAAGCATGATTTGGGTAATTTAGAGTTAACAAGAAGTTACTTTTATTGAAACTGGCTCAATTTGGTTGACAAGTGAGTTTGAACAGTTCATACATCAGAAAGCAGACCAGAAACTACTTGTGGGCAAACAGTACAGGGTTCAAATTTAACATAATGCAACGTGGTACTGGTGCTGATGATAAATAGCTGTATTATTAAGTGACTGCGTTGGTCTTGATTCCCACAGGCCCACTAAATATCCTATCGATTCCTAACGGCGCTCAGAAGGGGGCGGGTCCGTATCTGATGTAAAGAACACTGTGTCCCAGCCTTCATATCATTGGCACACACATCCCTAAATGATGCTGACAGAAAATCCCCTGTTGTAAAAGTCACTGACCAGAGCTCTTCGTCTCCGTCAAAGCGCACACATTCCAGACAAGCGTGACCAACTGCGCCGACACTTCTCACGCAATTTACGCAGGAAGTCACTTTCTCCCCCCTGCACAAATCCTGCATGTTTTTACAGCATCAACAAGGAGTCTGCCTGCCTTTTACAACCCTGATACGTGCATTTAGTCGCCTTAATAATGATGCGAGTCATTCAAACTTACCAGACGAGACGGAGAGAGAAGTCAAACAGAAAACATCTGTGCTGGATGTTTGAAAGTGAACTCCGCACTGACGCACAGAGGAAACTGGTTTTCTAGAGCTTCCAGCGACAAAGAACCGGCGACAGGCAGGGAGGGAACCGTCCGGATGTTGTGTGCATGATGTGTGTGTGTGTCGGCGAGGAAGGACAGAAGATATAACTTAGGCTAAAGTGTTCCACTCCTCTGTGTATGTCTGTCAGCTGGCACTGAGCCTGTCTGCAGGAGCTGCTGCGCTCATGGTTGCCTTCATGTGCCGTCGTAAATGTCGGAATCGAAATCGGCAACATCAACGAAATAACGGCAAAGGTGGAAATTACTAATTTTCGTATACAGGAAGATAATTGATTTATTTGTATGTAAGCATTACTATTTCTAACACTGCTGTCATTTTTATTTTCCATATCATTTTCAAAATAAAATAAGTGACCGTTAATGTCATAACCAACCACGCTGTGTAACTACAAGTGCGTCTGCACAAGGTAGTAGCCTAAATGCTGTATGCAACAACAAAAATGACATTTAAACTAATAGCGACCATCACTTTGGTACAAATGATCAGAGGTGTGTAGTCTTCAACCATCTATTGTTCTTTTTTTTCCCACTAGTCCTTCAATCGTGGCTGGTTACAAGACTGTGTGAAAATTAATGATTCAGTAGTCAAAAGACAGAGCTAACCAGGAGCACCTGAACGCAGCATCTTCATCTTTTGGCCCGACCACGTGACTTAATCTGGAGCAGAGCAACTTCTAGCCAGATGCCAACACAGCAACTGAGGAGGATGAAGGAGGAAGAAAAGAGTTCTGGGCTACAAATGCTGGTTCTTGCTCAGCGACTGTTTACACACTCAGCTATGACTCCATGAGTCTTAACTCGAGTCAGCGTGTTCCAGGAAAGGAGCCTTGAACGCTGCACTTCTGCCAGAGTCTCTCAGATTTTCTCCTTACACAACGAGGGCAGAGGCAAGAGGAAGATGAGGTTGTAAATGTGAAGATGAGATCTAGAGGAGAGGAGGCCAGGAGGAAGCTGGGAAATAAAGGCTGTAGGAAATAAGATGAACAAAAATGAAAAGGAGAAAACACCAACTGCGGTGACTTCCAGCTGAACATTATAAAGGCTCAACCTTCATTTAAAGTTGCTCTCGGTTTTTAAATAAAAGTACTTTATTGGTGCAGCGACAGATAACAGTTTAATCAAATATTTTCACTATCATCCTCAGTCAAATAAGTCTGTATTTCTCTTGCATTTCTTCAACACAGCCACACGAGAGAGCACACACGTGCACAGAGACACACAGCATGTGAGGCAGTAATAGTTATTTATGACTGAACCATATGGAGCTCAGCTAGACGACAGCCTGTGAGTGAACGTGTGTATTTCCAATGAGAACTGTACAGAAAGTACCACTACAGAAAATAGGGTGTTTCTGTCACGGCGACCTGGTGAGGTGGGGATAGAATACACCGCAGCTGTATGCACTAAAATAAAATGCAAAAACACCTTTAAACAGTATGCAGCAAAGTCTCTGTGGCAGACGTGTCTAAAAACCAGTTCTGTTTTTAGTTTTAAATTTACTCTCACTTTTTCCTGTTATCAAAGAAATGGTTCATTGGTGGATTAGTCATTGCAGGCCAATGCTGTACAGCCAAACATTGTTCCAACCAGCAAAACCTGATTTTAGGGCCCCAACAATACATCAGTTTGTTGATATTATTGTCTGATATCGGTCTATTGCAGATATATCAGTATTGGCGTATATGTTCTCCATTAAGTGCCGATATTAAAACTGTTTTTAAAGGCTGGAAAAATGTTTGGACCAGTCATTTAAGATGGTGTGATAATATGGTTTGTCCAGTAGAGGGCAGTGCATTATTTAATGGGTAATAAGTGAAGCACTGATGTTTGGAATGAAGTTTGTTAGATATCCTGCCTGCATTACAAATCTTTGTCACACGTATTTCAACCACATTCAAAATATTATATGTAGAATATCGGCCCAGAATTTTCTTACTCTCTAATATCGGGATTGGCATCGGCCCCACAAATCCCAGATCGGTCAGGCCCTAATTGGTTTTAATTAGAATTAAAATTTAAGTTTCCAAAAAATGTCAAATATGTCAAAGTGTATAAAATGATGTACAATGAAAAACTTGACCAAGCCAGTGAAGAATGTATAAGATATTGCCAGATGGTCAGGGATAAGTGATTTTTACCCTCCTTAAAGTTGTAAACAATTGAAATAAAAAACACGTAATATGAATTGAACATTTCTTGTCAGCACGATGCTCTGCTATCTTCAAGAAAAGACTACATGGGTATAGAAACTGGACTCTTGCATCGCCAGAAAGTGGCCAAATATGTTTCAAATACAAAACACAGTCTAGTGGACACAAGTTTGAGCAAAGAGCTC
>JAQLOL010000023.1:6008027-6021835 GCA_029783665.1 Naso thynnoides
GTTCCTGATGTAGTTGGAGTGGTCGGCCATAGCTGCAGTTAACTTCTGATGGACGGAGTGGAATTCATCCACCTAGCATACAGACATTTAAGATTCAATATAAAACCAGCAACATATTTCTATTGTACTGTAGAAACAGGTCAAGGTTGCCGTTTCAGATGCGTCAGCTCAGTGACAACTGTCACCTAACTTTAAGTCCACACTCAAAACAAACTGGAGTCACAACATTCATGTCTGACGTGATCCCTGACTTCTTCTCTGTCCTGACGACTCATATGTTTAGTGCAGCAGTGTTTTCGATCAGATTAAGGCCAAACCTCAGTGAGTGTAGTGCGTAGCTCCTCAAAGTATCCTGGGAAATCTGCTTCTGCTGACAAGTCTTCTATTGCTAGAAAGGAGGCCAGTGATTGGACCAGATCTCCTGCCAGGTCAATGTCATCCGTTCTCAGAGTGATCTGATTGACAAAATTGGAAATCAATTAAATGACTGATTTTAGTTGATCTAAAGGAAAATGCCTGCGGCCATTAGAAATTTGTGTTAATTACATGAATACATGTAAATACATAAATGTTCTGCTTTCGCATAGTTAGGTGGATTAAAAACTACTGACAAAGTCATTATTTCCCTTTTTGAGTTCAAAAATCTAAAATTAAATCTTAAATCTTCAAATTTAACCTCAACTAATGTCACATTTTATTTCTTTATTTATTTATTCAAACTGTTAATGTGTCTGAGTTGAGGTTGTATCTCAACATATAAATGATGCCGTGTGTTTGTACCTGTCCGTTGCTGGCCATGTTAATAGATAACAGTCCTCCTCCTCTTAGTGAATTAAAAGTGACGTTAGGACTATCAACTCCCTCTGGAAGCAAAAAGTTCTGATTCAACCACATCACCACCTACAAGCACATGCACAGACACACAAACACTCACATGTAAACATTTGTATATGGTGCACAGATCCAGAAAAGTTGCGCTACGGCTCAAATGAACAGTTAGCCGATCACTGCATTGAACATGTTGTGAGACTGAGTAAAATCACACGGCCTATTGTTGTCAGTTTTCCTGAGAAGCACTGTGACGGCCTACCCGCTGCGGTCGGTCGTTGATGCTGAAGGTGACCCTTCCAGTGGGCGGAGCAGCTGATGAGTCAACTGTGATGTCATACATGGAGAAACGAGGCAGCTGTCGAGTGATTTCAAACACGTGGAATTGTGTGCTGGGGTGGGCGAAAAGAAAGAGGTTCAGAGATGTTGAGGAAATAGCAGTGTTAAAAAAATTATTAGATGAGAGTACACACATGTCTTATTCAAAAACTTCCTACCTAATTTTCCCTCCAACAAAAGCCTTGATGTGCAGATCTACTGGTATGTCTTTGGGGGGGACGATGGGGATTCGGACACAGCCTGACAGGTTCTGGGCGCTGGGGTGGACGACGTGGCTCTCCCCCTCAAATATCCCCTCTGCAAAGATGAGCACTGCACGGATGATGGTTTCTGGAGAAGAGAGCAGAGACATTCAGGCATGTATGTGCATCAGAATCTATTCAGGCTTTGATGTGCTTAAAATCCTTCATGCTGAAGTGCTTCGACACTTTACCGTTGGGCGTTGAAATGCTGAGTTCGACATGAGCCTTCTGGGCCTCTGCAGCAGGTCTTACTGACAGCGCCGTCTGAAGCTGAGTGTTGGCTGGTATGACACCCATCCCACTGTTTGTCTCTGACACACCCTGAAACAACAGTACAGTTTGTGTGGGTGTTAGCATTTACAAAATGACACCGCACAATGTCATTAAGAAACCCGTGATTAGCTGCAGACTATAGTTTGTGGAAATTCTGAAGCCATCATTTTTCACAAAATTTTTGTGTGCAAGCAAAAAGGAAATGGAAATTGAAGTATCACCATATTCATTGAATTAAATCTTTTTGAATCTGTCTTTTAATGTTTCATGTTTTTAAGCATGTATGTGGCTGCCTGTCTCTGTCTGCTTTAGTTGTCAGTCTTTAGGTCTGTCTTACAGTGTTGTATCATGTGCATCATTTCCTGTAAGCCTGACCAGGGACCATGACTGCAAGTTACCAATGGCAAGAAGTCCTCTACACATTGCATCGGTTGCACTTTAACTAGATTAGATTTAGATTTAATTAGCCTCCATGTATTGTCTCTAACAAATAAACTGATAAATAAATAAATAGATAATGATAAAAATACTCTGTACAGTTTGAACACTCACTCTCTGCATTTGTGTATAATGAAGAAATGTTAGAACAAATGAAAATGCAAATGAAAAATAAATAAACGACTGACTGACTGAGTGAATGAATGCATGTACTGTACCTTGGCATTGTCTTCATAGTTGCGTAGCTCCAGCAAAAGGTTCTGTTTGCGCTGGCTGAGCTCTCTGATGAGGTCCTGTTCAGCGCTGGAGTCCATGAGGTTCCCTTTAAGGTCCTTACTGGCTGGCAGGTAACCACGCACTGCAAGGTACACATTAACAACACTAATCACAAAGGGTCAGTTCTCTAAAATCATGTTTATCACGTTTGCAGGCTTTGAGTGAATTAAGCTCAGCTGGCGATGACAGAAATGTGGTCGTTAGCTTTTTGAGGTATCTTAGCATGAACTCAAGTGCAGCAAAGCAGCCGAAGTCTACAAGGTTCAATAAAATCTTCTACTTCAGATTAACTTGCCCCTTGAAAAGTGTGTAAACATACATTAACACACCCCTGAGCTCTCCCCTATTTGAGAGTGAACCTTTCAAAAAGTGACAGGAAAACAAAAAACAAAACAAAACAAAAAAAGAAAAAATAATACTGAAAGAAATCTGTAAAAGTGTTTATCCGGGAACACACACCAAATCAACATACCCTCTCCCTCTACAGAGGTGCAGATCAGTTGCTGCTGTCCATCCAACCTGTAATCTCCCTCCACGACTCCGGCCACAGAAGAGGAGAAGTTGTCTTTGAAAATGACCTCGCCTGTGCGATCGCTACGGGCATCAATCTGGAATAAAATACAAGGGCAATGTAACAAAAAACGAATGAAAGAATGAAAGTACTGGTATTGGTAGAAATGAATGAGTTGAGGTGTGCTGACCTTTCCATTGGACCAGCCAGTAATAAGCTCCACCACACCATCAGCATTCAAGTCAAAGGCATGGATGCTCATTGCATGATTCTTAGACTAAAAAGGGGACAAAAATATTATTAAGGAGGAAATGGAAGCTTGTTACATTTAAGGTGCAAGTGTTTGTGAAAAAGTCTTGAAAGAGTGGAGCGAATCAGGTCAAACACAACACTCATAAAGACTCAAAGGGTTAAGGCCCTGTAACAAGACGACAGACAGGCTGCATGATCAGAGATATAGAGAGAAGGTGCACAGACAGAACAAACAGAAAATAAATAGAACACATAAGGCGTGGAAGGCCTGGACATGTAATTACTATGAGGTTACAGTGATGATATGATTGTGATACCTTAATCCTCCAGTAGCGGGCAGTGCGGTCATAAACTCCCACTGTGCCGTTGGCCAAGGCATATCCAAACCTGCTGTCATGCATATGGCACAGTGATGTCACTGTCTGTATGGAGCAGGACAGAGGGAAAACATGTCACGCTGAAAATATTCCTTTGCCGTTGTACAGCACAAGACAGATAGAGAATCTCCAAGATACCGTACAACTCGTATCAATGCAGCATGTCTTATTGTGGGACTGTCCTCTGTGCAAATCATGCTTTAAATGGAGGGGTGTATCGATATGTTTTAACGATACAATGCATGTTATGAAACATGCTGAGCAATATGATACAAGAACAATATTGGATACAATATGATACAATTCAATGACTAGAAATCAAAATAGTCAAATTATTTGGCCTAAAATAGAGGAAAAGGAAGTGTCTCTCTCTCTGCAGTGGTGGAGGAGGTTAAACACTGGAAAAGCTTCGATACAATAAATTACACAAACATTCAGTTCAAGGCCTCGACTCGGCCTGTGCGGACGCGAACACCGACTGAAAATCTCTCGTTCTCCTGATGCTTCCCTGCCACGATCCGCCATTATCTGAAGAGACGCTGCTGACGCAACACACATGCCCAGAACTTGAGAGAATGAACTGGAGTAACATTTACAATTACTTAACATTATAAGTGTTAAAAATACATCCACATAACAACGTTTGACATGCTAAACACAAGGCACTGATTTTAAATATCGATGCAATCGATTTTTGCTTTGAAAAACTATTTTAGATGGATACAAGTCACACAAGAGGTACAATTTGCCATTTACCTACTGATGTAGTTGGATCGTAGGAATATAAATCGATGCATCGATACATGTTACAACACAATTTAAAGCATTTTGAAAATGTGCTGCTGTAAGTATTAATGGACTTAATTAGAAGGTTAAAAAGGGTGAAGTACACGCTATCCCTTTACCTCATTTTCCGTCATCTCAGAAACGAGCTCGTCCTCTTTGAATACTCTGATGTCAAAGTCCTCTGATCCTACCAGGAGCTGAAAACACAATACACAACAGCTTACGGCTTTTTTAATCAACAAATAATTCTATTCATATAAATTAATTGTTTAGTTATATATATATTTCAGAAAAGACTACAAACAGGAAGAAAACTGTAGAAAACAGTAGGGAGAGAGAGAGACAGAGAGAGAGAGAGAGACATAACATCTCAGCTGAAATGAAACTGCAGATGCAGCAGCAACAGAACGTCTCTCACGCCGCCTGTCAGGACTTACCTCATTTTTCCCGTCACCGGTGAAATCACAGAGCACCAGAGATCTGACGTTATCTCCGGTTACCTAAAAACAAGACACTTCATGAATACGTTCATTAAGTCGGCTGAGCCATTCAAAGGAAAGATTAATCTTGACGGGATTTAAGATCATGACAAATACAAAAAGTTGCATTCAAGGGCCTGGCAGGGCCTTCAACTAAAAAGTGAGCTAAGGCTTTGTATTTTATTCGATGAAACAAACTTCTTGAACGTAACACAGACTGTCATGTATTCTGCTTTTAAAATGTCTCAGTTCTTACTGTCCAGAAGTGGTCGTTGCCTGCATAGTCAAAGCCTTGTAAGGCACAGTTCCCTCCAATGATGGCAAGAGGAGTCGGGATGTCTCCGAGTTTCCCCAGCACAATAACGTTGGCTCCATCTGTCACCTACGGCAACATACACAGAGGAAACAGGAGAAAGGGAAATATTGTACATCAACTTTTTCACAGCTAGACTCCTCTGTGTGAAAAGTAATTCTATTTTAGTTTTCCTCCTACATTCTACTCAGACACAGCATAGATGGATAACCAAAATACTTTGGACGGCTCGATATCACTTTTTCATGTCTAATACCGATAACACAACACTGAGATTCTGCAGATACCAATACAAACCCGACACAGCCTTTTCCCCATTCTTAAACAACAAAGCTATCGGTATTACATCTGTAGTCATGTTTACTTTTTTGGATTTGATGCACATTTTGAAATATCGCATTAGAAATGGGAAATAGAAACGGAAAAACATGATGGACAACAACAACAACAGGTCAGTGTGGAGCAACGTGGAGACCAAAGTATTCCTGGATCTGATCCGAGGAACATAAGGGCAAATTTAGATGGAAAAGAGCCACGGGATGCTACCATGTTTGGCTTCCGGTCTGCAACCTCTACTTCTACTATTTATTACAGCCATGTACCGTTGCCTATACCGCCACCTTCTGGCCAATCTATGCTTTACAGCCTAGTTTATTCCCTCCAGACCAGTTGTTGGAAGCACTCCTAATTCACATTTTCTGTTTGTCGAGATTTCAAAAGTTCGCTTAAAATTCCCTTCATAATGGGGCCCCCGGTGGCTCAGTTGGTAAAGCAGGTTTCCCATATACGGAGGTTTTGTCCTTGCCGCAGTGGCCACAGGTTCGATTCCACCTGTGGCCCTTTGCTGCCCGTCATTCCTTCTCTCTCTCTTCTGTTTCCTGTCCATTCTTCAGCTGTCCCATCCGTGAAATAAAGGCACAAAAAGCCTTCCAAAAAAATCTTGAAAAAAAAAAGAAATAAATAAAAAAATCCCTTCATAATAATGGATGTACTTTGCTTAAACTAGCCATTTAAATTAGTCATGTGACACACACTGCTAGTCTGCACTGTGCTGACATCTTTCTCTACGGCATGTCGCACACAGTTTAAATGAGCTTTTATGAAAGAGTTTAAGCTAATAAATCGGATCTGATTATACATTTTTCCCTCACCGACATCCGATCCAGTGACCAATACCAATGCTGAATATTGGATCCGCTCATCCCTACAAAATTTCAATCAGAAGTCTTATAGAGAATCCATCAGCTTTTGGAGGTTGTGGTAATTCTTTTCTTTTCTCCTGCCATGGCCACAACGTCTGAAAGCTACAGTTCTCAGGAAAATGCAACACCTGTGACATCTCCTAGCTTTCCTCAAACTACTTGCACGTTTATAGCACGATTGAGGCAGGGCTCATGCAGATGAGAAAACTAAACAAGACTAAAGACCCAATGTCTGCATTATAGAGTTTGGCATAAATTCTTTACCAAAAAACAAAACAAAACACTCGTGTTGTGCAACATTAATCTGAAATTCTAACCTGTCTTTCTTAGACTGTATTACCCTCATTCTCAGCTCACCTCCCTGTAAAATATATCAGCATTGTCATGGACATCATAGGCCAGCAGGTTAGTCTGAGATCCAACCAACAGCGTGTCACCGGTGGTGTTTGGAACCAGCCTTCCTGCTGTCAGACAAGTGACAGCCTGG
This sequence comes from Naso thynnoides, assembly GCA_029783665.1. Classification (NCBI taxonomy): domain Eukaryota; kingdom Metazoa; phylum Chordata; class Actinopteri; order Acanthuriformes; family Acanthuridae; genus Naso; species Naso thynnoides. The sequence goes on from JAQLOL010000023.1 coordinate 6,014,831, forward strand.
TTGATGTTGAGCAGAGAGATATCGGAGTCCTGGGTGCTCTGGCTCAGTCGGTGGGCCACAGGTCTCTGACCACGAGCATGAGGGTTGTGGATAAAAACCTTTCAAAGAGAAAGAGAAAAGATTTAAGGCCACATAATGAAAACAGGCTGTATAATATAAAATAAATAGTAAAATTATAAAGGGTAGCTTATAATTGCAAGTAAACAAGTGTTGCGATGTGTGTAAGTCCAGGAGAGAGTGTGTGACTTTTTAATGGTCATCTCTTTTCACGTTACACCAGGGAAAAAAAATCAAGCACGAGATTTTTAGTTAAATACCTGACAAGATAAAGGAAGGAAGTGCTTACTCAGACAGCATCCATCCCATGCTATCTGCCATTTGTTCATTAATTCACCAAAGTTATTTACAAACAGAAAACAGGAGCATTTCCTTTACCTTTCCAGCCTGCGTGGCTGCAGTAAGGCATGGGTGGACTCCATCAAACTTTCCAACAGTCACCATGCGAGGGTTAATCTTGTGATTCAGCTTCAGAGTGAATATTGGGACCAACATGGTGCCCGCTGTGTGTCCCTGATGAGACGGGAGCAAAGAAGAGACACGCCGTGAAAGTCTTTTTTTATATACTACATCAGCAAATCAAGTACATAAACCACCGTCATGCACATAATTAGTAGTGAAATGAAGTACACTTGTTGAAGTTTTGTACTTAAATACTGTTTTGAAGTACAAGTCATTTACTTTAATATTTTATTTTCTACAATTTTATATTTCTTTTAGTGGCACAGGAGGCAAATATTGCAGTTTGCACTTCACTACATTTATTTATTAGCCTAGCTGCAGTTGTAAAGTGACAATGCGTGATTTTGCTACACTAATGTAATTACAGGCTTTACCTTAGACACGCAGTGGAGTCCTGTTGCCTAGCAACAGAGCGTGACAAGCCAAAGCTTTTCATCTGGCTAATCTCCCTGTCGTTTGCTGTACAAGAAAGCCACTTATACAACAAAAAGACAGAATATAGGGCTCGTTAACATTTCGTAAGAATTGTATCAATAAAAAAATAAAATAATAATACCTCTAAGATAATAAAAAGCCTGTGTTTGCCTTCATTGCCTTGCGAGGCTAGTATAACTAACAGTTGGCTGACGTTAAATTGACGTTGCTGGCTTCAGCTTTGACTGAAACAACGACTGAAGTCACAAAAACAAACATCATCACTATTAATTTCGAAAACTGTAACGTGCAAAAAAATCTTACCTGCCCTCCTCCTCAGCCTCAAATGTTGAATTCTGGTGAAAATAAGCTGGGAAGCTAACGAGTTAGCTGGACTGCAAAACACAAGTTGGCAGTCGACAACCACTTCCTGTCTGCTCTTTTCAAAATAAAGGCTCTGTTTGTCTGTGTAATCGCCGGGAGATGCTGCCAATGCTTTCTGTAACTACCCACTGTCCAGTACTTTTTGACTCGGCTACTTATTTGCAAAATGGAGAAACAGAAGAAAAATCAAACAATAAATGAAGAAAAGTATATGACATATAGGCTACAAATCACTTACTTATTTTCCTTAGCCTATATTATTTTTTCCGCCGATTCTCGCAAAAATGTTTTTTCCCCCATTCGAGAAAGGGGTTCCTATTAAAGAATAATTAGTAAATTTTGCTTATGATAAGATTTTGCGTGCAGAACTTTACATTGTAACGTGAGTTTAGTGGCACAGTGTGTTTTTGCTCTATTTGAATAAAAAGGATCTGAATACTTTTTCTCGGCTGTAGCTTAATTAAAAAAGGAAACAACAAAGTAAAATAAATATGTTAGCCTAAATAGATATGTCGAATTCAAAATGTATCGTGTAGACTTTTATTTTTTCCATAGTCAAAACAGGACCAATTTGATATTTTATAGATGAAAAACAAGTGTCTCTTGTTACATCCGGTCAGACCGAAGAGATTGGCTTCTTTAAAACATGGGGGAAGTCAGTGTGTAGAACAGCTACGATTAGGATTATATTTACCAGAACACTTTATAACTGAGTAGGCTACTGTTAAGTTTACCAGTTTTTAGTTTACTTGAGTCTTTTCTTTCCGTGCTACTGCTTGTACTCCTATAGTTCAGACGGATATTTGTAGGCCACATTTTGCTCTATTTTATTTGCCAGCATTAGTTAAAATTTAAGATTTCTATTTTTTTTACAAGTTAAACCACCAAACATTACATAGAGGCTACATGCAAAAACATTTAATGGTCCCAGTTTCTAAAATACGGGCAGTTGCTGTAGATGTACGCTAGATATAATTTTTCTATTCTTTATAAACCAATCAATCAATCCATGAATCCATTATGAATAAAGGCTCGATGCAGTCTTGTACGGAAAGTTAATTGCTCAAAATGAGCTCCATGTCAACCAGCCACAACAGTAAAGTCATTACATAACTTTGATAATTAGCCTAACTTGATATCAGGGGGAAAATAGAGCTAATATTTGTAAAATGGCATGGCGAAAAATATAATCCTCCTTTTGGCTATTTTGGTTGAAAATAGGCTATCAATCAAATAGCCTAAAGACCACTAAAAAACTTAAAACTCAAAAATTACAACCATAAATTTCTTCCAGCTGTTGAGCAGTTTTTCTCACTTTCCCTGTCGTATATTTTGTAAATATATTCACAGTTTAATTTATTTCTATGCTTATAAACAATCTGTACCGTTCGACGACAAAGCAGAAGAAAATACCGGAATGCCCGAATGTTCGTGAACGCAGCTTTCCCTCCTCACCCATCAGGCATTGCGGTCACAGTCATGCAAACTCAGAAATCAGGCTGGCTGCTGATGAAATCAAACAGACGACAGAGAGGTTAAAAGTCACACGACGTGGTCATAAAGATAATTCAGACAAATGTTAATGTGGATTTCATAACGCGGGAAGGTGAGCTGGTCATTTAAAGCTTTTTTCTCGTGAGAAACGGTGAATATTTTGTGTAAATGAGCTGAAGACGTTATGTGTGAACCGTTAGCCAAAATCCAAACGACTGCCTGCCAGTGTTCAAAATGCAGCTAATTTATATTGCGGTGTCTGTGTCACTATCTGATGTTATTTTAGCCAGTCTTTGATTATTAACTGACAGTTTTTTCCTCATATCTTACTCTGTGCTCATAAAGTTACAAATCTGATCCACAGTATGTGTCATCGGATTGATGATGTCATGAAGCTTTGCTGTGAGTTATCTGCCAATCAGCAAATCCAGACCACAGTGAAAGGCTCGGGGAAGGGGGCAGCAGCAGCCGGGGGTCTGGCCTTTGCTGGAGGGCTGGTCGGGGGTCCTCTTGGCATCGCAGTCGGTGAGTGGAAAAATGCAACAGTGACAATCAGTCATCCTCTCTCTGTGGGTTACTGTTATATTCAAATGTACTCATTCCTCAGTATTTATAGAAGCAAACGATTTGTTGCAAAATACATTTTATCTCTTTTTGAGATACAGACCAGTCAATGCTGTTGCAAAATGTCACAGGTTTGATACCCTCACGCCCTGTAGGTGGTGCTGTCGGAGGTCTTCTGGGATGCTGGCTGACCAGTGGACAATTCAAACCCTTGCCTCAGATCATAATGGAGCTCAGTCCTCAGCAGCAACAGAAGCTTTATGCTGATCTCATGGCCATCCTGGGAGACATTCAGTGGACCGATGTGGCTCAGCTGACGGCTCTCGTGATGGGCAACGCCGCCCTGAAGCAGCAGCTCACAGGTGCCCTCCTCGGCTACATCAGCAAGGAGCTCCAGGCAGACGTGCACTATGTGGATTAGTGTGTGCCCGTTTGTTCGGGAGTGTGTGGACTGTTTTGTAAAGCTGGAGCGGATATCTATCAGTTAGGTCACATATTGTAAAATACCTCAGAAACCATGACAGCTCTGATCACATGTTACACTGGTACATTAATGTGAATTACAAAAAACTCTGTAGAACTGGATTAATTAATTATTGGAAGTGCACTTGAAGAAACCATTCATTCATTCATTAAGCTTTTAATGGCACTGATAATCATGTCTAAGTTAAAAACATGCTCTGAATTAAGGCCTGACTGAGTTGCAGAGCTACAATATTTTGCTTTCTGTATTTATATAAAACTGTACAGTGTGAAATATTTTGATTTGGTGTAGATGTATGAAGTGAAGGAGTAGAAGTTTACCAGCATCTGTACAGCGTGTTGTGCTGCCACCACTGAGTCAATTAAAGCTGTTTGTTGCTTTAAATTGTTTCATTCATCGACAAAAAGTGTATTTGAGTTTGTTTCTAGACCATTCATGTCAGTCTCTTTTAAATCAGTCTGCTTCCTACAGTTTGTCGACCTCTTGTACTTCACATATAAATGAGCACTTGCATGAAACAGGCACCAGATGCCCCAAAGAAAAAAAGACGATACACAGAAAGTTACTGTCCAGTACAGCAAGTCTTAAAGAATGCATTTTTTTTTTTTTGCTTTTATTTTGTTGGAAACTATGAAAAGCATTGCCATACTGTATACTTGTAAATCATTCTGTTTTATACTTTGAGGCTTTGACCACCTCTGCATCTCTATTAAACTCTTAACGTAAGGCAAGGGAAGTTAAAAAGCAATGAAAAAATTCAAATTTTCAAGTACAAATATGGTAACTTAAAAGAAAAAATACGGTTTTTATAATGGTAGAGGTAACTTAAGTCAGTATAAACAAAAAAGTACAATTTAACTGTTAAAGCAGCGGAAAAAAGAAACACCTTGAAGAGGCCCAATAACCTCAAGGAATGCGCCTCCAGATCTTCAAACCTGTTAAAAGCACCTCACTCTTATGAAGCAGAACTCAGTCTGTAGTGAAACTTGTTTTGTAGCGAAGCCTTTTTAGAAAGTCTGATTATGTTCACCTGTTGGTTTAGAATCTGTTGTGCATTTTTGAGTTCACCTTTCTTTGTTTCTAACCTCTTTTAATTCATTTTCAGATGAAGCGCTCTTAAATTTTTAAACACTCTGTCACACAAAATTGTCTGTGAAATATTTATATTAAATATTTAATGCTGTACCAGGTATGAATGATAACTTAAAGGCCTGAAGGAAGTCAGTTACACAGCTCTCATTACTTGCATGTGCAGGTCATCCTTTTGAGTGATTATGCATCATGTTTTAAGTAAATAACTGTTGTAGTATTTCTGTTTTGGGTCATTTGAAAATGTAAGTCAGCACTTTCTTGGACCACATCAGCCTGTGTGCAGTCATCCAGGAATGCAGATTTGAACTCATGTAACCTTCACGGTCCACCTGAGTTGGCGCCCTCTGAATACAACAGCTACTTTAGAACAACACTTGAATGATACTACTTCTCTAAAATAATTGTACTTTCTTTTGGTTGTTTTTATTTGACTCCTATCCATGAACATATCAATCACTCCTCATAGTTTGGAATGAGATGTCTGTTGTAACTGCTTTTCCGTTGCAGGGTTGCTGCACCCACTCCCAGCTAACACTGGGCGAAGGCGGGGTTCACCCTTGACAAGTCATCAGTTCATTCACACTCACACCTACGGACAATTTAGTGAGTACCTGGAGGGAAACCACACACATACACAGGGAAAATATGCAAACTCCAGCCGGGTATCGAACCCTGGACTGTCAGGCTTGAGTTTAAGCCATCATGCTGCCCTTTCTATTGAGCTTTAGCACTTTAATTGTAGTAAATCAATGACATCAAGCTCAAAACTATTTTTTTAAGAATTAGGAGATGCAATAACTCAAACACAGAGTTGGAAACATCTTTATTAGTAAATAAATATATTTTCTGGCATTCTGAACTCTGAACCAACGCCTTCTAAATACACTTTCTACTGACAGGAACTGAGACAGAGCTGCAATATTTATCCAACCACAACCGTCTCATCATCAGGGAACTCGTAGAAGGGAACCTCCAGGTTAAGAGGAGCCGGCCCCTTTCTGATCCTCCCGGAAGCATCATAGTGGGACCCATGGCAAGGACAGTAGTACCCTCCAAAGTCTCCGGCGTTGGCGATAGGCACACAACCCAGATGAGTGCACACACCAAGGACGATGACCCAGCTGGGGTTGATCACTCTATCCTTGTCATGCTGGGGGTCACGCAGCTCGGCGAGCTCCACAGCCTGCTCTGTGGCGATTTCCTTCTCCGTGCGGTGACGAACAAACAGCGGCTTTCCTCTCCACTTGAAGGTCATGTTTTTGCCTTCGGGAATGTCACCGAGCTTGATCTCAATCTTGGATAAGGCCAGGACATCTGCAGACGCACTCATCGAGGAGACAAACTGGGTGACCACTGTCTTGGCTGCATAGATGCCAACCACGGTGGTGGCTCCGGTCACAAGGTACGAGAAGACCCTCCGCCCCTCACTGCTGTCCTGGGAGGGCTTGTTGGGGTCGAGGACCTCTGGGCGACGGTAGTCTGTGAAGTCAGGAATCTTGATATCTGTGTGGGCAAGGCGGATTCCTCCAGGGGCTGAAAATGAGACGATACAGTTTTTTCAGTCAAAAGGAGCTAATGGGAAATTAGATTTTAAATGACAAAGTATCTAACAAAAAAGTTAACTATTACTATTCAGTCACTGCAAATGTTCTTCATATATATCAATCAGTTCCTTCATTTCTCCTTCAAAATGTTGGAATCCATTCGTGAACTTTTAACATATCAAACTGCACTCTGTATCCTCTTTTTCCATGCAAAATTAACCAAATTAATGAAAATTTAACAGATCTTATTATGACCAACAAAATTCTTCCTTTCAAGGATTTGTAGAGCATTTATGAGACCTTGGAAAAGAAAACTTTAAGCATGGTTAAGAAATCTTAAAAAATTAAATTCTGGGTAATAACAAAAATGATTAAAATATTGAATTCAGAAATAACCATCATAGTTACTAAAACAAACAAACAAAAATAATAAAAAACTAGAACTGCAAGCAGTTATGAACGGGGGCCAAGCCACCCTGTGCACCGCCCAACCTGGCCACCTTGGTCGCA
>JAQLOL010000023.1:6021935-6035948 GCA_029783665.1 Naso thynnoides
GAGACATGACATAATTCATAACGTTACTATAGATGTTTAGTTAAAACAAAGTGTAAATATTGACGCTTTGCTATCCAGGTCACGCCCAACTTCACTTAAAAAGCTGAATATAAACTCATGTTTCTGGCCCAACGGTGCAAGTTTGACGTGACAATCAACCAGTAACGTTCAGTTGAAGTTACGTTACTAACGTCAGTCAGTTTTTACCGACGTTACGGACGTAACGTTACCAACATAAACGTTGAGTCTTATGGTATTATATCGATTGAGAGTGTAACGCTATTTTTCATTCAGTCTGCATCTTCCTAATATTTAAGATGACAGAATAATCCAAAGAAGCTTTCACTCACCGAGGAGGCTCGACAGAGTCCTCTTCTGAGAGACCGAACCACACGACGCACTCAGTGACATGTCAGCTTTGGTTAACTGTTTAAACACACTTACAGAGAAAGTAAACGTTGTATGAATTTGCCTTACAAATCATTAATAACAGTGTCTAGAATATATAAGTGCGCTGACGCTAGATGACTGCGTTCATTCCGGGTTTGCTTTTTCAGTTTGCAGCGGAACTGTTTTGGTTCGGCTTCTCCTCCATGTTGCCTCTCGCGCTCTTCCCTTTCATTGGTCAGTGCTCGAACCAATCAGAGTAAACATAGTTCGGTCATGTGACTGCAAACGGAAACTTACAGGAATTTAATTAAGCTCTCTCAGATAAAATGAAATGTACACATCTGAAATTCTATACACTACCTCCACAATTATATTGAAATTTTCTCCTTTTTTTCCAAAATCAATGGTAAATTATTTTTGCTAGACTTTTCATTAGCCTATCTGTTTGCTACCGAGGCGTATTGCTGTCACGCCAAAGAAATAATAATGGATCAGTATTATGTTTTAACGTGATTTATTGAGTTATAACGAGTTTATTGTTATAACAATAAATGTTTCACGCTATAACGTGATTTTTTAAGTAATAACATCACATTTTCATGTTAATTCAACATACAAACCTATCACGTAATAGTGTGAAACTTTTATTGTTATACTATTTATAATGTAAAACGTAAAACTTATGTTATAACATAATAATTCCTTGTTCTAACAATAAACTCATGTTGTAATGTGTAATGTGTATGTTGTAAAACTTTTATTGATATAACAATATACTATTTATATTGTTAGAATATAAAACATATAACTTAATAACATGTTGATTTCTTGTCCTAAAAATAAATTGTCACGTTATAACATAGGCTAAGTTTATTGTTAAAACAAACTTATGACTTTATAACGTGATAATTTCTTATTATAACAATAAACTTGTCAAGTTTTAACAAGAAATGATCACTTTCCAACATGATAAGTTTAATGTTTTAATAATATAAATCGTATATTGTTATGATAATAAAAGTTCCATGTTATAACGTAATAAGTTTATTGTTATAACAATAAACCTATCATGTTAAAATGTGATCCTTGTTTTTACAGCGTGGCAGCAATAAGCTTCAGTGGCTTACAGTAAATTTTTGTTCTTTAAAAAGTTGAATCATTTGTGGAGGACAGTCTGAAAGTGTGTTGCCAGTATGGTGTCAGTTGGGCAATAATGGTTTAATTTTACAGTTTTTAAGAACTGTGATAAACTGATAACAGAGTGATGGACTTTTGTGTCAGCTCAAAGGATCTAAATATTTTGCTCATTGTGCCTGTGTTGTGGTGTAAGTTGATATAGCATCGATGACTTAATAAATAAAGTAAAAAATAAATAAATGGGTTTGGGTCCGTGTGTACCACAACTCTTTTTCAGTCAGTAGCTAGGGGGGCAAGTCCATTGTAGTGGTCAAAGTGATAAACTAAAACGCCAAAAAGAAGGAAGTGTTTCACAACCTGAAAACTTAAAAAAAAAGCACATATTCATTGTTTAAAACTTTTAACCATTTGACTGCAAACCCTTGATAAATTTATTAGTATACACCTTTTCAAAGGATTTTTTGCAGTGTGGGAGAGCAGTGTCCATGAATACCAAAAGGAAAATCTGAATATGCATAAAAGCATGTTGCTACTTGGCAGTTTTTTTCCTATATGAATGTACTACAGACTGATGCGCCACCAAAAGGGATAGGTCCGGAAATTCAAGATCTGGGCGTGTGAGAACATGAGTGACTAATGTTAGCTTGTTTTCATCTGATGGGATCTGCTCTGCTTCCGGAGGCCTAAAGAATTGTGTCATTGCACCGCAAGAAGCTGCGGCAGAGTTTCCTTAAAACTTCAGCTATCAGTGAGACAGATTTTTAAAAACTGGGAGATAGCATTTTGCTAAGATTCACCAATTCTTTTAACAAGATGTGTGCTATAGGTCTGTGCATGAAGTAGCCTATAATTTATCTGTAGAAATTGTATTCTAAAAAATGCCAGTTTAGTGAGTACTGCCTTATTTTGATGTTCTACTGGTGCCACACCTCTCCAAACCACATTGAGTGCCCATGACTGTTCGGCAGCAGGCTCCATCTTGCTCTTGGTGGGTTGGACTGAAGATCACTCCTCACAGCATACAGTGTGCTCTTCATCCCATAATAAACGTATTTTCTGGACTTCCCAGCATTACTGCGGCAGGCAGCAGGAAAACCATCTCATGGGAGCTGCTGAAAGGAACTCATGAAAACTTAATGCAATGTGTCCTCATGAATTTTTAAGAGCCCTCTCTTCCTATTGTGCCTCTAATGTGCAGGATAGTAAACAGAAGTGCTGATGTATCTCCCAAGCTGAGGGCACACCAGCAAAGCAGAGCATCATCACCTGCCAGCCTCATCATAAACAACATCACACAGTGACACCTGGGGACACAAACATTCAGTGACAGTGGGGGAAGCGTCTGACAGAGGATTGACTTGATCTGGACCTCAGCAGGATTTCCTTTGTGTGTGCGTACGCGCGTGTGTGTGTGTGTGTGTGTTCTTGCATTTGCACCTTCATTATTCTGTGCTTCACTTCTCGTAGATCTCCTTTTGTCTGTAATGTGCATCTTATTGTCTTGCTGCGTCACAAATTGCCTTTCAGGGGTAATATTAAAAAAGATGAAGTCTTTGTGATTGCGTCAAGACTCCATTAGCAAGTTAGTTCGCACATAGAGCACACAAAATATGAAAAATACCATTGAAAAATAAATTAAATGCATGTAAAAAAAAAGAAGAAGAAGTTTAGGACCAAACACCCTACAGCCTCTGAAAGCCAGAACTTTGAGGTACTCACGGAGCAATTACTTATTTACTTACTAAATAGAAGCTAATTAGAAGCTAAGGATTGGACACATTCTTGAATGTGTAGGAAGTTCAGTCATAGTCCTGTACCACTATTTAAATGCCTTTAGGATAGCAATTAACTGATATTAAAATGAACTAATGTTAAAATCATATAACCAGCTCCTGGTTAGTTAAGTATATCACAACTGCTACTGCATGCAGTACGGTGGCTGGGAAGGTAATACCTCACAGAAAATGGAGAAAAAGAAAATTGTGCCATAATTTTTTTTAAAAAAGATGACATTTTGAAGTGGATGTGCATTGGATTTCCCGCTCCTTTTTTCATTTCTCTTAGTAGTAATCTTTCTTTTAGTATTTGTTTTCATAAAACAACACATTTGAGCTTTCTTATTTGTCCCATATGTTTTTCAATCTATTTTTTCTCCTGATGACAGCAAAAAGGTCAAGTGTTAAAGAAAATTTGCTTTTTTAAAAAAGTGATTTTGGCCCCATGTTATGTTTGAAAACTCTTTTCCACTGATGGCAAACACGTATTTAGATACTCAAACCGAGGTCAGGGAACAGCTCTGTCTGTGACACATGCCTCTAGCGACAAATATCAATAGTAATCCTATTTTAAGATGACATGCTTCAACATGTGAGAAAGAGGGAGGTGGTCATGACCCGGAGAGATCATGTTGCCATTCTTACAGTCATTATTCCCCTGTGAGAAACAGAGAGCTGGACTTCCCCTCCTCTGTAACAGCGACGGGAGTTTAAACACATCAGCACTGACTGAGCTGCACAATGACTTCAGCTCAGCCCGGAGGCTTTACAGCTGTGCTGCGAGCTCAGTCAACTCAGCTGGGCCAGAACAGCAGGTCTGAGCTCTCTTGTTTTCCACCACAAAATATCCACACAAAACCTGAATTTCAAAGCACATAAACATGTTGCCCTTGATGCCTAAACAGGACGCAGTCTTCACATAAAAATACTTGCGCGCAAAACTTCCCCCTTAATTTACTGGAGCTGGGATCTCTTTCTAAAGCAGGAAAAGGAAGGTTATTGAGTTGCTTGTGAACAGTGCGTGCACCATCCGAGTTTTCCACCTCTCGTACACAGAGGTATTCAAAGAACACAAAGCAGCTCACTTCCTATCATTAGCTGCGGTGTGCTGTTCAGGCAAGTTATCGGGTAAAAACTAGACCTTGAACTCTGGTACAATAAGTTGCTAAACTGAAGACCTGTCACACAGATTTACTGCCCTTACTGACCTTTTCCCCATTTCAAATGCTTTCCCGTAATGTTGTCTCACAGGCCAGCCTTCCTTTCAGTTTACTCTGTTTTCTGTTTTCGATTCTTCCTTGAGGTCTTTGCCATTTTTCAGTCTCTTGTGTTAATGTCTCCTTTTGGATTCATTTGCACAGGTTTTTCAGATATTTGCCACCAACATTCCGCCACCAAATCCAAACAAAGGATGTCTGTGGTGCTCAAAACAGTGAAAAAACAAAACATGAAATTAATATGGAAAAACTCCATGGCAACGTGTCCTCTGTACTCTAAATAATCCAAAGACCATTCAGTAAACAATGACAGCATTTTGTACCAAATAAAGAGTCCCTTGGAAAACTGTCACTAATGTGTTCTGTGGATAATGTAGACAACGTGTCAGGAAAGACATTTTACTGCTTATTTTGTCTCATCTGTCTTTAGCAGTCTTTATACTTTCAGCAGCACAAACTTCATTCCATTCAGTCCTAGTTGACTTAGCTATAGGAGGAAAGGTATTCAGATACTTTAATTAAGGATAAGACGCAACTACCATACTGTAAAAACACTATCACATGTCAAAGTGCCACATTTAAACTGTGCTGTAGGTCGCAGCACCAAAATGGAGTATGTCAGAGTTTGTTATAAATTTTATGACTGCATAATCTTTTCTGATGCTTTCACAAGTAAACAACATCCAAAGGTTGCAGGACAGTTCAACGTGGCGCCGAGTGAAGCTGTTTTATAGATTGTTGATTGGTTTCGTTTACTGTAAATCAGTGTGGTGTATTTTCTATGCTTATTTAAGATTCTGAACATCGTCATCTGCAAAGTAACTATAACTGTTGTGGTGTAAAAGTGCAGCAATTTCCTCTTAAATATAGCAGAGTGGAAATAAAGCAGCACGAAATTACAACAATTAATCAATAAATATCTGATAACTGTCCCAAGAACAAAAATCGACTGTTTTTGTGCGCACATACACTTTTAAAGAAGCCAAATCCTGTCAGTGTGATCATACGTGATCGTCGATCAAGCTGCCTTTTGGTCTGAATCGGTCAAAATGCAACAAATGATATCTGTATGGAAAAGAAAACATTTGATTCCATTTAACTTTGTTTCATTCAGGTTTCAGGCGGAAATTTTGTTACTTGTGAGTGTGTGAATATTATCTCGGAAAGGCTTTTTCTTCCTGACAGTTAAAAGAAAAATCAATGACCTCCAGCTAGCTGTGGCACGAGATTTCATTATACATGTTATTCTGACAACAAACCTGGTTTAACCTGAACTATCAGTATTGTGACGAGCCAAAATGTCACACATAGGAATTTCCCCACATACTGTGAAGCTGTTCTCCAAACATACAAAGTGCTGCACAACCAGTAATCTCCCATCTGTGCGCAAAAGTGAAACCAACAGTGGCTGAGGCCAAAAAGCCACATGTTGGTATTCTGGTACAACGCTGCTCGGTTATAGTTTTGCTAAACTAACAGCCTGTTAGCTCTCTAGCAACTCCGACCTTTTAAGATATGTTTCTTGGCACACATACTCTTGACAAATTGAAGCCTGCTTTAACAGTGTTTTTTTTTTATTGACTTTTTCTTCATTTCTCCTCTCTAGTATTCAAGTACATGGATTGACAGATCCAGGAAACACAATCTGTAGCAAATATTTCCAAATAAAATCATGTTCGTGTTTGATTTACAAACGATTCCACTTGAGCCCCCAAATTCTCGCTCAGGCTAAGACACATGGACCTCTTGTAAACATGACGCAAATCAATCTTTGCTTTTGATTACAAAAAGTAATCTGGTACAAAAATATCTTTTCTTTTATAGGTTTTTCTCTTCTTAGGAATATTTACATTACGTACCTCACAGTATAATCTGATTTAAAAAGTACATACTGCAAAACAAACACAAAAAGGTCTCAGAAGGGTAAAAGGCCTTTGGTTTTCATGAAAAATACAATAAAAACAACAAAACACAAAAAGTCCATTCGCTGCCCTGTGTTTCACAACAGTGCTTACTAGATTGGTGATTGTTGGGTGTCTTGTAGCCAAGATGAGACACCAAATTTCCACAGGTTTGACAGGTTTCATTCTTCAAAAAGTTCAAAACAAAAAACTGGGGCTACAATCAGGCATCACTCCTGGGGGCGGCAGAACCACACAATCTTCGCTGAGCGCAGTACCCCAGAACGATGAGCAGCATCTCCGAGGTGCTGCTGAGGGCCACGATGAAGGGCGCCTGGGACGCAAAGTCGGCCTCTGCCCGGCGGAAGGACAACTGCATGACTGCGAGAGCCAGCAGGCTGTTCTGGACGCCCACCTCGATGCTCACCGTCTTCCTCTGCGGAGGGGCCAGACCCGCAAGCTTGGCCAGCACGGCCCCGACCACCAGCCCCAGCAAAGGCACCGTCACCCCAACTGCCACAATATGTGGCCTGACGTCGGCCAGGATGGATGCGCCCATTTGGTAGGCCATGAAGATGCCACCTACAATCAGCACAAAACTGAACGGTCTTATGAGCCCTAGGAGGACGCGTGTGAGGGCGGGCAGGCGAAGTTTGATCAGCATGCCCAGTGAGATGGGGATGGCAATGAAGAGGAGGGTGCCGAAGATCTTCATGAATGGCACGTGAAGGGCAGCATGCACACCCAGGAGCCAACCATACAGAGCCGATAACAAAGGCATGGCTGCTGCCGCCACCACTGTGGACACCAGAGTCATGGAGATAGCCAGGGTGACGTCTCCCCCGAGCAGAAGGCTGTACAGGTAGCCACCCCCACCACCAGGGGCGGAGCAGGTGATGACCAGGCCCAGGGCCAGCGGTTTTGGCAGTGAGGCCAGCTGGGACACACAGTAGGCGTATAAGGGCATCACCAGGAACTGACCCAGCGCTCCTAGGAGCAGTGGCACTGGGCTCCTCAGCAGACCCCGCAGCACCTCCACCTCCACCTTGCACCCGAAGGCACACTTGTTGATGAAGATGAGGGGCAGCAAGGCGAACAGCACAGGGTTCTCAGAGAAATGGGACAGGCCACCGGACTGAATGAGCCTGGTGGCCGGGTCATCGTTACCGGGCGCCACTCTGATGGAGTAATCAGTCCTCTCCTCGATCAGAACCGGAACCAAATCCTGGTCCAGGTCCAGCAGCTGGATCTGCAGCTGAGCCCTGCCCGCGAACCCGGAGCGGATGCTGATAATGTAGCTCTTGGCTGCTCCTGCGTGGCCGCTATCCGTTACATTAAGGATGGAGAGCACCTCCGGGTCCAGAGAACGGACCTTCACCGTCTGCTTACAGCTCTGGCGGCCTTTCCTGTTGGTCACGGCGCTCCGGTACAGGCTGGAGATTACAATCACGCCGTTGGTGTTTTCAGGAAACTCAAATTCTTGCGATGACCCGTCCCCGATCGTGATGTACCTGCTGCTGCTGTCGGCCGGCAGGTTGGTGTCGTTGCTGCTGTCGACTGTCAGATTTCCGGTGGCCCACGCCCGGCTCGCTCCGCGGGTAATAAGGAAGAGACAACAGAATGTAAATAGCGTCCTCATCTTATTGACGGACAGGGGGCGGAGGGGCGCCGCAGAGAGACGCTTCTCCCCCGCCAGCGGCCTCTCCAGACGGTTACACCGCCTCCCGGTAACACAGCGTCGGTAAACTTCTCATTCTAGTCTCCGGCAGAAAACGGCGGCGTCGGCAGCCGGCTCCACATCTCGTCTGGTTCCCATTTTCTCGCTGCCTTTATACCGGAACCTAAACATCACCCCGCCCCGTCCTGTCCGAGCCCAGCTCCACAGCAGCAGCCCCGGCGCACAAACACACAAACAGCTCCCTCACGGCTTTTGTCCGCTCGGTAAGATGTCCGCCTCGCCAAACAAAAGCCTCCTCTTGCGTTTTTAATATCACCCGGTCGATGAAAACCGCTCAGCTGCCGTTTACTAGCTGTTAGGGGCGATTTTTGTCAATTTAGCCGCAATAAGAGTACAACTTCCGGTCATGAAATGCCAAAATAAAACTCTTTTATTTTATTGTGGGCAACTACCAGAGGTCCTGAGAAGCCCCTGTGTTAACTATTTGTCCAGGACATTTGTCAGATATTTTAAAGACATTTGTTGTTTTGGTTCCGTTTGGCCCTTTTTAATTTGATACTGCTTGGGTTGGAATTTTTTTGTAAATACAAGCCATCAGTATTGTATCTCAGAAAAACAAACAAATAAACAAAACTTTACATTGCAGAGAGCAGACCAGGAGTGAAAGACAACCCTTTCAGCTCAAGGCTTCATGCTGATGCACATGATTAAAACATCCATGCACACTGAGATCATTAATGCATCCCTTTCCTTTTTTATTACACAGAACTTGTTGGACAGTGCCAGGGTAGTGGATTATTTATTTGTGCATATCTATTACTGACTTGGTCATGCTGTAGGAAGATACACCAATTTCCCCCACAAGTACAAATAAAGTATCTTTCTTTACATTGTTCCAAACACTCGGTTAGGCTCCTTCTGACAGACATACCCTCAAGCTTGTTTATTTTAACAAAAAAAAATCCACCACTTCCTTTCTCTTCCAGTTAACTGTGACCACCTTGACACAAGCCTTATTTAATCCAATTGGAGCGGCCGAAAGAATCAGCTCAGCCCGCCCCCTCAGCCAGTACAGGGGCGGTCACATGGGAGAGGGAACACCGTGATGTCTATCCACTGAGGGAGGGGAGGGGGGGAATTTAATTTCCAGTACATTTAGTTTCCTGACTTAGGTAACATGGCAGACTAACAGGAAATGAGCACATAATTATGACAAAGGATAACTGACCAGCCAGTAAAGCCTGTTGTCACTCACATTACAGTTCCTGTTGATAGGTGTAACGCTTTCAGCACATCTCGTACTTTCACATTGTCTTTCTTATTGTCTTTTGCAAACACAAAACGTGCAAAGGCTCCTCTCTAATGCCCACTTTCACTGTGAGTTTCCACTTCCTGACCTTTGAGTCCTGTACTATCTTGTGGCACTGATCCATTATGCTCAGCAACGCCAACACGGTCACACTTAATTAGCTGTATCATGTGTCAAACGTGCTGCCAAGTGGGCTATTGCTTATTTGTCTCACACAAACAGCAGACGTAACCAGGAAACCTTACACTGCCGCCCATCGTGGGGATCTGGCATTAACAGGGAACTCCATTCTGTCAGCGTAACCCCGTGAGCGCTTTTTATAGTAACAAGTGTCTACTGGGACTCACTCAGATATTTAACATCCAATTTCAATTCATAAGCTCCAGTCTTCTCCTCTGAAAGGGTTGTCGAGTTCACTGGGTTGGTCTTTTGTAGTGAGAGCACCATACAGGCTTTTTCTGGATGCTAACTGAGAGCTCACTGTGTAAAAAGTCAGTCCTGGAAGAGCTTGTTCATCATCTATTGTGTCTTCACGAGTTGTGCGTCCTCTTTCTGTCACCATGGCTGAGCCGAGGCGTCTCCCAGGCTAAGAAAAGGTGGGGGAGTCCACAGTGGAAACACTCAGTGCACGCCAAGACAACCTGCTGGGGTGATCGCTCTGCCCTCCTCTTTGACATTTCACGGAGTGACAGCAAGTTGTTATGAGGCTGCCAGGCACGCACATTTCCTGCCTAGCATTTGTGCTTCTCCCCCTCCCCAGTCTGTCTAATTATTTAGGTATTTACCTCATGACTTATTTCACACACTGAGAAGGAGGGAGGCAGCAGGGGAGACAGCAACAGTGAAAGAGTGAAGAGGAATGCATAAAAGCGCCTGTCAGTCACACTCCACCATCACACATCTTGACACTTTCCCTTGTAATGGATTCAGCGAGAAACTACAGGAATATTTGCTGTTCGTGCTGCAGCTCCAAGTCTTCACCGAGGGAACACAGCAGCCTGGATTTGCCTCTGAGTGTTAAAACATTGTGTCTGTGTGAATATTCATGAACCAACTGAGAGCAGCAGTTATGACGAGCCTTGTGTTGTGTTTCAAATGAGATCATAAGCAGCCATGATGACTAATCCAAAGCATTGTCCTAAAATGCCAATTTAGCGCAAGGTTATGCTCTGCTAGAAGGCCTCACATAATAAACAGGGACATAGCCAGGATTAATCCATGGCAGCTCATACGCTCACAATGACAATGCTAAGGAGATAAAATGTTTTTCACTACATTTTCCTCCTCAGTGTGGCATGTTAGCATGCAGCATTTACTGATTAGCAGAAAACACAAAGTAGCCTACAGCTGAGGCTGATGGGGAAATTATTATTTTTGCATGGATGTGCACAAAGTCAAAGTATTTATTAAACTGGAATTTAAGCCAGAGGGTTACCTGATGAAAAATTTGTGAATCAACAAATCATGACTCTGACCAGTGCTTGTGTGCTGCAAGGTTCAAGGCAATGAATTTAATAGTCAGGTTACAAATATGAACCTCATGAAAGCACAAAAAGACGAGTCAGAGGACAAATTTATGATGCTGGGAAGGTTACTTTGGAAATGTAATATGTTACTGATTACTAGTTAGCCTATTTAAAATGTAATAAGTAATGTAGCTATTTTAATTACTCCATCAAACTTAATGTAACTTATTACTTTCTGATTACTTTTCTAAATTTCAATCCGATTTAATTTGTCATTTGACATTTTCAAATTTTCAAACCAGGCAGTGTTAATAACAGGTGTGGGGCGCTGCAAATTCAAACAAGTGACAAAAAATCAAAAGTATCAGAACAGCATCAAACTTCACTGAACAGCCTTGATTTGAAATGGCAAAAGAAGACACTGTGCACATCAAAAACATGCCAAGCAAGACAACACAACTCGGCATTCACCCATTCACACACACATTCACACACTCGAAGGGCGGGTGACTTCTCTACAAAGAGCCAACCTGCTCATCAGGAACTCATGCACACACGTTCACACCCTAATGGCACAGCCATTGGGAGCAGTTTAGGTTCAGTATCTTGCCCCAGGACACTTACTTGATACTTAGACCAGAGGAGCCAGAGACTGATCTGACACAATCTGATCTACCTACTGAGTAACTAGTTACTCCCCAAAACTGCAAATTGAGACATTAGGATTTGTCATTTTGGAACATCATGTTCTTTCATACCACCCAGTGCATTTCGTTTTTTACAGTATCGGTAAAAACTTTGACCTGCTGGTGGCAAAAATGAAAAAGTCAGTTTTTCCAAAGTCAGTGTGATTCATCCCCTGGGAATGTCCGGACTAAAGTGGTGGGCTGACCTACCACAGTCAGAACAACATTGCTGTCTCTAAAAATATCGATTAGTAAAGCTTTTAAGAGAGTCTAATCTGTCTCGATGTAAACTCCTCGTCAGGCTGCTGAATCTCCTCATATTGCCAGATACAATTCCAGGCACATCCATAAAGTCAACAACCGAAGCGCTGGCTCCGGCCGGAGTGCCTGATTTGAAATATGTTCAGGACAAGAAGAAGCATCATTCTGTGGCCAAAATGGCAGTTATAGGCACTGCCCGCAATACTATAAAACCCTGTGAGACCATTTTTTTTCTCTCTTTTTATTTAGCGCACAAAAATAATTCATAAACAATAACCATAATCCACCATATAAAGCATGTGCGAGGAAGACAAGAAACCCCGAGAGGCGTATGGAGTGTGTACTACTGTCATAGCGAGTGATTAATGATTGAATATAATGTAAAGCAAATAATAAATTAAATCATTCACTCTCCATTTGTTTGGTAGCTGCACTACAGCTGAAATAAATGTATTCTAGAGGATAGCTCAGACAGAAACCAAAACTACTGGTCACGGTTTCACATTTCTTTGAAATATGAAGCTGGCCTTTTCTTAAAAGCTTCTGTTTACTGTTCGAGGTTATTTTCCTCCAGCATATCCTGTTTTTCAGAAAAACTTCCTCCCCTCTGGAAGGATGTTGGGTTAATGGAAATGTTTCAGAGGTTATTTGACTCTCAAATATTTAGCACTTAAGACTTGTTTCAGCAATAATATTGTGGCATGCTTTTTGAGTAAGTGAACCGATCTGTGAATCTGTGAATGTGGTACTTTGTGTTTTCATATGACGGTTTATCGGTATGCTGTGTTAAATGTCTGTCTTGTCTATTAGCTTAGCAACTTTTCCTCAGGATATGTTTTGGTCTCTTGTGATCTTATTTATAGGACAGTTGAAGAACTGGACAGTAAGAGTGGAGAAAAAGGGACTGACACGCAGCAAAGGGTCACAGGGTGGAATCAAACCTGTGGTCGCTGCAGTGAGGCATAAAGCGTCCGCTCTAAGATACTGGGGAACCCCATAAACAAATTTTTTTGAAGACCTCTGTTGTGGCGGCTCTGATGACACCTTAACCCAATTTCAGTCAATGATTTAAAGCAATGTTTTTGTTTTTTTTAAATCTGCTATGTGATTTAATGTGATATTGGCAGCAACTTTTTTAAAGATTTTGACTGACAGTATGTGAAGAGGTATAGCAAGAGTTGGCGCTATGAGGATTAGCATACAAACAAAATTTAGCAATCGAGACACAAGCAGCAATGAGGGAGGCAAGCGGTGAAAAAGCCATATAGGTAAAATGATCCTCAACCATCATGCAAAGGTCTGTGTCAATTTATCAGTCGGTTGTAGGTGCTGCCGTAGATTTTACTTGCAGAATAAGAGCACCATTTTAAGCATTGTTTGAAATGTAGCCACATATGTGTGTGTGTGTGTGTGTGTGTACATATGATTGCAATAACTGTGTGGCAATAAAAGTCCTATAAAAGGTCCTTGATTTTGATTTCACCACTAGATGCTACCAAAAACTACACACTGCTTCTTTAAGCATTTTTCATAAAAGTATAACATGCAGCAGAAAATGTAAAGGGTGGTGGCACGACCCTCCACCATTCTACCAAGTTTTGCAAAAAATGGCCACCTCTCTGAAAAGTCACGCTCTCTACAATTTTCATTGGTTCGCAATTAGTTTTGTTTTTTTAATTTTTCAAACTTTTGCTGAGATGGAATTTTAGGTATTGGTCTCTGGATTGTGTGTACCAAGTTTCATAGACATCACTGAAAATTCCGAGGAGGAGTGCGATTTTAATTATTATAAATGTTAAATCTTGTTACAGGACATCATGGATCCTTAAGACAGAATTGTTCCTTGTGATTAATGGAATATCGAAGCAAAGTTTCAGGACTCGAAGTCAAACAGGGTACGTGATATGCCTGTTCAAAGTTTGCATTTTCAACTGTTTGCTATAGCGCCACCCTTTGGCCAGTTAACATCAAATTTGCACCAGGGCTTCTTGGCATGACCCTCTACCAGTTTGCCAAATTTCACAACTTTTGACCAAACAGTTCTATGGGCTGCCACAGACTTTAATGGCAGAATAAAGTAAGAATAAGAAGAAAGGTTCAAAACACAAAGGGGCCTTCACAGCTTTGCTGCTTGGCCCCCCAGGGACCCCACACAACATCGTCTATACACTGTACATTAATTCCAAAAAGGCT
>JAQLOL010000023.1:6036048-6048706 GCA_029783665.1 Naso thynnoides
TAATTCCAAAAAGGCTGCATCAGAGGGCAAGATTTTATTTTCACAAGATTAATATACAAAACAAGAGTGCTGCAGAGTATAAATAAAACTTCCTGGTGTTAAAATGGACAACAAACTGAAAACAGTCAGTGAAGCTGCTGTCGCTGGTGGAGTTGTAGCTTCAGCATGATCGACCTTATGACATTTACATTGAATACTCAAAGAAAGAAGCATCAAAGTAAGTCAAAGTACTTCACAGACTCGTCAGTACAGAGATGATTTCGAAAAACAAGAGTAAAAACATCACCTGCTCCTAATCTGAACAATCTCCCAGCACATCATCTGCATTTACCTGAAACTTTAACTTTTTCAAGCAAATACGTTGTTTTTAAAAGGCAAATTAGGAGAAGAAACAGACTCTTGTCATATTTATAAAAAGCAAGGATGTATTTGCTCCTGCATCCCTGCTTGTAACTCATCTCCTCTGTAGAACTGTTTGAAAGGGGACTGAGACAGGTGGGGTGATTATTTCATTTTGACATAGAGAAGCTTCCAAACATATTGTAATGAGGTTTCAGTGTTGCTGGGTGAGAGTTTCAACACCTTAAATCAAACACCCCAAACCGAGAAGAGATCAAGCCACCAAAGCTGTGTTGAACTGAAACTGGCTCAAACACAAACATCCCAGGCTTGTCTGGCAAGAAGAGGAATGGAAAATTTCCTTGTTCTGACCGAAGCCTGGTGTGTTTTGATTTGCTGCGGTTCGCTTTCTAAACTACAATCCTTCAGGCACTGGCGGGGAGAGCAACTATGCAAGCACCTGCATCCCAAATAAGGCGTTCAAAGCAAAAGTCTGTATACAGGCAGGATAAATAATCAAACAAACAAACAAACAAACAAATCTGAACTAAAGTAAAATAGAACAAACAGCTAATTCTGACACTGAAACAAAATCTTTGATGATTGTTTTTTGTTGTCTACAGTGTTACAACAATGTCATGAAGTGAGTGTTTCCTGCATGAATCTGATGAAGGAAGGAGACTTTAAGTGTTAAAACAAGTTTGCAGCTATTTGCACAATCTTACATCCTTCCCTTCAGCAGAAACGTCCTTTTAAACTACTTTAAACTGACAGAGCCCAAAAAAAAAACAACAACTTTAAAACAACATGTAGATACATCTTTAACCCACCCTGCATTTATAAGAGTCAGGGATGCCCAGTTTGCTTATAACCACTATAACTGCTTCATATAACTTCTTTTTTTTCATCCTTTGTACATTATACAGTTTGTAAAATGTTTCTTTTATTGTACAAGGCATACATCCAAAAGCATGTGATATGAGGACGAAAGAGTGCAGCCTCAAGGGAAAGGAGGAGGAGGTAGTGGTGGTGGAGCCGAGGGCTAAAAAGGGGCAAAAGGTAAACTGATATCCAATGGGGAATAAGAGGGGAAAATAGAAAAATGAAAAGATGGATCGAAATGGGAAGGTGAACCAGATAGAGATGCACGCCTTCTCAGGTGGTATTTCTGGCTGCTGTGAGTGTGTGTGTGTGTGTGTATATATATATAGAGCAGGGGGATGGTAATCAATAGGCCCATCAAGTCCTCCTGGTAGGAACAGTTTGATAGAAACACACAGCTCCCCTCGCAGTCATTAAGCTCGCCAGCGTCCACACAGCTGCAAGCGCCGCCACTTCTCCTGGAGGAGGCCTCAGTTCCGCAGAGCAGCCAACCTGAACGTGTGAGAAATGTGGGACAGTTGAATTGTTTGGAGCCTTTGTGAAATGACATACAAGCCTCAGGGTGCAGTTCACTGATTTACTTTTTCCCCAACTGTGGGTAAATCCACTTTCTCTTGTCCTCAGCTCATCAAATAAAAACATTCCTCAAGTTTAAACGACACCGCATACGCTCAGATCTGACTGATGGCTTTCACTGATAAATGGTTCTATTTTATATCAGACCTGGGCAATATCGCTTAAAGGCAGGATTGGTAATTTTATCCAATATATTTTTTTTGTTATACCAATTGAAATGATCTTTACACCCCAACAGCAATTAAAAACTTATGAACTTATGAACCAGGAATGTGAAAAACTCAATATTTGTTGGAGGCATGAGACGACAAATTGATTTTTTCTTTTTTTTCCTTCCCCCCCTGCAGCTGTAAAGTGCCAACAGTGCCCACTTCACTGTACTCTCAACAACTTTTGTGAGACAAATAAACACAGCTGGGACACCGATGAAATGTTACTTACAGTTCACACTTCTCACTCTTCAACACGACCAAGTATCGTCGGAACAGAGCCGCAGTTTAGCGACGATTTTGCCATTTATTCAGCGTTGCACCGCACAGCTGTGTAATACTGAAGCGGGTTGAAGTTAGTTTTACGTTGGATATCCCGTTCCAGCTGTAAGCAGCAGTTCATTCTCGAATATCCAACCTGAAACTAACTTCACTGCAGTGCTCATGTTGAGGAAGTGCCGTGAATGAACGCAAACGGACGTAAATTTCTTTTGTTAGGGGACAGAAACGCTATCAACGCTTCTGTCTGCTGCTTGTCTCTGAAGAAATCTAAAGTTCACTTTCCTTCATTCGCACCTGAAAAAAACCCTACTTCACTGGATCCATCTCTATCAAAGCGCTCACATTGTAAATAGTGAAGCAGAGCACAGCGGTGTCGGGATGTTTCAGTGGCAGAGTGAGGTGGGTTGGAGAGTGCTGTGCACAGGAAGGGAGAAGACGAGTGTAAAGCATATTTACAATTAAGCCCACTGCACTGAAAAAAAAAACTCTCTGCTAGCAAGGGTGTGACGGGGATGCACAGGTAGATTTAAGTCAAGACGGACAGTTTCTTGTGCCCCGATTTTTCACGTTCTGTTTTTAGAGTCAACTTAAGCACGAAAATTGGTCGTCGAGTCGACATATTCCTCATGTCTCCTATTACGAAGTCAGAAAACAAGGACCGAAAAAGATGCGACATCTCTAGCTGCTGTAACCCGTAAAAACTCTGAATCACTACCGTGTGGTCCACTTGAAAAGAACCAATCAAATGCGTCGCTGCCCCGCTGTGCGTACTCTACCCTTGCCGTGTAACAGCCCGCACTCAAAGCGCTTCACGGCCGCTGGTATTCCACATCTGCTGGAGGATGGCAGAGACAGCTCAGGCAAAGCGACCACTGCCACGGTTACTTGTGACCGCTCGCCTGCTCAACAGGGCAACAAAAAAAAGAAGCCGAGAAGCTGCGACGAGAAAGATTTCAGATCAGTGGTTCTCAAACTTTTTCTGTCACGTCCCCCTTCGGAGGAAGAATAATTTCCATATTGTCAACAATTAAGTTTCAATTAATGGATAAAGTACCATAAATTGCACTGCTTGCTGTAAATCGTAACCCTGTCTTTACAGCTTAAGTTTTAATGTTACATTTTTGTTTTACTTGTGCATGTAAAAAGGCAATAAAGACTAAAAAAGTATCATTTTGAACACTTAATTTCTTCAACAATAGGTTTGAAGATTTTGACTTTTGCACCCCTGACAATGTTGCGGACAGAAGTGCATTTTGGACTGTCTAATTTTTCGGCCACCGACCACCAGAACAGTGTGAAAGATGCTGCGAGTGTGATCACATAATCATCCTTCACGCCGGGGCTGAAAAATCACTAAAAATCTACAGCAAGCTTTTCCTTGACTGGTTCACTTTAACTTTAAGCTGTCAGCCACAACATGAAGCACGAACAGAGTCTTTCATCCTGGCAAACACATTTCCTGCTAGAAACCTGTCAAAAACGAGATAACACTACAGCTCTATTTTTTTAACACCTGCTTAATGAGCAGCTCGCACGTTGAAGCTGATCCCTGTGTTCTGCCCCAATTATGTTTTCTACATAGACAGACAGCAGACGAAAGACAAAGCACTTCACTTAAATCAGCATCAGTTCTTATATTCTGCAGCTGCTCCTGGGCTGGAAGAGAGACAAAAATAGTGCTGGAAAAATATTTTCTTTCTGCATTTATTTTTTGACTATATTTGTGATGAACTGTTTCAAATGTTTTAAAAAATAAGAAAAATAGTGAAAAGACTCATTAAAAACATGCCAGAGTGCACAGTGACATCTTGTTGTGGTTGTGTCTTAACCATAATATGTTCAATTTACAATAACATGAATAATTGACTTCAATTATTAACCACTAACATAATAGATCTTGTTTGATGATTTGTTAACAAACTAATCCATTAATCCATAGCGTGAGAAGCACAATATGGCACTAAAGGAGAAATCCATCACTGTTCACGTGGATGTCTAATCAATGTTGATGGTAATTGTAGTCAATTAATTCCTCGGTTTGTGCTGTATTGACAGAGAAAGCTGAGTTTTCTGAGTTCTTCCTGCTCACACAGCTGTAATTGCAGTGCCTACATGTACCAGGATGCATTGAGCGCGAGCTCCAGGCTGCAAACACACACCTGTGTACAAAACGTGGTTATACGGCGAGCAAGAGCTGCGCAGCTGTAAATTAATCACATCAGTGTTGTTATATTCTGACCCATCATGCATCGTGGAGAGAAAATTAGATGTTTGTCGTTTGAAATAACATCACAGTATCACAGAGCAGAGGCAAGAGGCGGTTAGCCGGAGCTAACTGCTACACTGGCAGCTTCGGCCCGTGCACCCGGCAATAAAGCTGTGAAGTCAATGTTGTTATGTTGTCTTGTGACTGAGATTCTGACTTACGGCGCATCATGGAAAGAGACAGTTATCATCAAACAATGTTAGATGCCTTGTAGCCGGAGGCCCGGGCCTAGACTGCTAACAGTGAGGCTACGTCCTGTCACAGCTGGAGACAGTGACTCAAGTCACAGCTGTAGCTTGTGCGATGCAGCGCAAGCCTGCAGACAGATGAGTGGCGCTGAAAAAGCTATAAAATATCAGATAGACGTTGTTACATTGTGTTGTGATATTAGCTGCATGTAGTAATCATAAAAAAGCATAACTTGCCGGGTCTCTAAGGTTGTTATCAGTTGTATTGGAACATTTGTTTTGTTCAATGTTGGGCAGTTTTTCAATAACGAGGGGTTTTTGGTCCGCATGAAGTCCATGAAATTCATCTAAAAACATACGTTCTCTCGCCCACAGTACAAAGTTGTAGTTCAGAGCAGGCAGGCCCAAGTTTACACCACTGATGTAAAACACATCATTTGACATCATTTGTGTAGATTTAGGCACAAACGATAGCGGGAGAGCAAGGCCCATAGAAGCTTAATGGAGGATAAAAATTATTCATTGCAATATAACGTGGATTTTGGAACGATACAAACACATACACTGGTTGCTAATCAGCAAAGCAAACATTTAGGCATAATAATGATCAAACTGTCCTTGACTGATTTTTTTCAAGTAAATACAATGTAAAGTATTTGTTCAACAAACAGTTTGGTCAAAGAAAAACCTTGAAATTGTTTTGGAAGTATTATTTCCCATCTGCAGATCTTCTTAGTCGACCAGAATCTTCATGACCATTTGTTACTACGAGGAGGGAGCTCTGTTAGCTCGGCCTTCTTTTGCATATGTAACTGTAACCAAACCACAGTTCATCTGACTATCCTGATAACCCATATTACATTACAATGCATTATCTCTCTTCTGTCTTTGAGCTTCTCCATTTCAGCTGAACACAGAGTTCCTTCCTTGTAAGTCGTGACTTTGCAGCCACAACAGTCGTGTTCTGTGCGTGTGGAGACAGTAGCTCTGCTCTGCTCACAGTTCAAACAGACGTTACAAACGAAATTTTAGGACTTTCAAGTGTGCAGAACTACTTTTTCATTTTCTGATCAATGTCTGTGTCTCACTTTTCATCTCCAAATTCAAGTGAAGCACTGTGTGAGGCTCAAATTTACATACGAGCGCAGAGTTTCAGCGATGAACATTTTGACTAACCCAAGGGGACTGATGGAAAAACACTGGGTGCATTCACACCAGTGTTTACTAAACATTTACTGCTTTGACGTGAGAGGTTGCCATGGCTGAATGAGGATGGGCCACCCGCAGTGGGTGGGGGCAGTCTACTTTTGATCGGATCACCAAGAACACGCTACCACCAGATGTGTAAAGCCTCGTCATTAGGCGTTTTTAGACTAAACAGTTCTAGGAACTTTAAGGGAGGAATTGTTCACTGGAGAGTTCCTTCTGATGATATTTGCACTGCCAACAGGAAGCCCCTACGTAGCTACGTAAAGTGGCCGGCAGTTGATATACAAACGTTACCTCTACGCAACTAACATTGTAACTTTTGCCCAACTTATGACAAATACAACAAATGAAGGCTACTGCATTACCACTCCACACTTTTGCCCAGTATGTGGTGATAATGTACGACAAATCTTGAGCTGAAAGCCGTCGAATCTCAGAGAGTGTACAATGAGAAAACGATGATCTTGTCACAAGCTTCCCTCCGGCTCGTGTTTTGTGTCGTCTTGCTAATAAAGCCATCAGGTTTTTAAACACGACAGTTGCCCACACTGGCTCCTCAGTTCGACCAACAATATCACAGTTACTGTAATAGTTCATGGTTCCTGCAGTGCGGATGCAATAAAATTGGAGGTTCTTAGAACTACAAATGGTTCCTGCGCTCCAAAAATGCCTATTGTCGCCTCCAACATGTTGCCCAGAACAAGGTGGCACACTTTCTTTTGCCAAGTACACACACTGGTCCTTACCGTCGAGACAGCTGATCCTCTTTGTCCTGGCTCCGTGAGCTCTCCGCTGCGCCCACTGAGGTGGCACCTGCAGGCAGCTGGCTGAGCTGGTCCATCACCTCCAGGCCGTTCTCCTCTGCTATTTGGTGGATCAGGTCATCCACCTGCTCCTGGGGCGTGGTCAGAGTCATTGCTGAGCTCATGGAGTCCTCCATCACCTGGTGTGTGAAAGAGAGGAATCAGGTGTGTGTGTGTGGGGATTAGACAAGAGAAAACTCAGGCGAGGTGGTGCCCATGGCTTTGATTTTCTCGGGTTAAATAAGGAAATGACTTATCAAGTTCTTTTTTGGTTCAACAAAAGAATAGAGAACCATGCAGAGTTGTCCACGGCACAATAATGACTTGACCTAAACACGCATGAAACTATTCAAGAACAAATGCAACTCACTGAGGTGTGGACATCGAGGTTCTGGACTTGGCTTTCAAACTTATCCATGACTGCAGAGACCTTTTGGAGATCCATACTAGACAAGGCTTTGTCCAGAGCCTTGGTCACCTGGCCCATGTTTTTGGTCACCTGACGACACAAACGCCTGGTTATATATCGTGTTATTCTGGAAATGCAAAAAGCTCATGTTCTTCCCACCCAAGCATATCAAAACAGAAGGAATGCTGTGATGTGGTAGCGTGAAAACAGATGCTTTATGATCCTGAGTGCAGAGTGTAACTGTATATAATCTGAGGCAGCACATACAAACGTCATGATTAAACACGGTAACTTACTCCCTTCATGGCGACAGCAGTCTGGACTTTCGAGGCCACCGCATCGACTCGAGATGACATGCGCAGCATATTAAGGCCTTCATTTTTTTTCCGGATCGCGTTCTCTGCATAAACTCTGGCGATGTCCACATTTTTCTGTTGCAAAGCCTGTTGATGAGACAAAGACACTGTTCACCCCTTTAGAACACCTCACGTGGTGGAACCATAATATACATGTAAATGTACACACATGTTAACATGTTACGACTGACTTACAGAAACATCATTTCATAATCTTTAGTGTTATTGTTGCACACAAGCTGACCTGACTGACTTGTGTTCTTGTGGTTTTGAGAATCAACACAACGTCATGGGGAGCACTGGACAGGGTTTAGTGAAAACAGTGAACAGGGCACCTGTTGTATGCGGTGAGGACACTTTTACCACAAATGTCCACGGGAAGGGCACACCGAGAGGGCACTTTACCATGTTTTATCTACCACGGGGGCATCCAAGAGGGCACTTTTGCAGCATTTTTTCAAAAATTAGGGCACTAGGGAGGTCGACCACCTGCCCTGCAACTACCCGTAAATAAAATAAGAATGCATTATCTCCAAACAAACTGTGTTTATGGACAACAGTTTTACAAAGTGTTCCCAAACTCATGTAGTTATAATCATTTATATATACACAAAGTGGTGAGCCACACTTCATCTAAAAGACTGAGGCTTTCGACCCGTTTAACAGCCCAACATATTATCACCTGTTTCCAATAAACCTGTTAACATGTAGAAGATTTCTGAGCATTCTGCAACTTTCCCAGTCTTTCGTTGTCATCTTTTACAAAAATTTATTACAGCAATAAAGGTGATAAGGTTAAACAACACATATATTATCTACGTACCATTTTCAATTGAGTGGATGTAAAAAAAAAAAAATTTTTTTAATTAAAAATACATTTTCGCTAGTTATCAAATTGTGATTTTTTTTATTTTACACAGCACCCAACTTTGTGGAATATTGGTGGTTAAAGTGATATTTCATCTAAGATGTCTTGAATTGAAGATTTTTTTTTCCTTACAATGTTATTACACAGTAAACAGATTTTTTCCAAATATGCAAGCCACTCACTTTTGCTGCTTTTGCTGGCAGTCTATGGAAATACAGTTTCAAAACATCAAAACCATCCAAAAATGTTGATCCAAAAAATCTCAAAAGCTTCATGTGGTTTAATCCAAGTCTACTTCATAGTGTTGTAGGCTCAATACTTCTAAAACACTGTTATTTCAACTAAAAAGATATTAAATCCAACACATCCCATCCAGTGTTTTGTGTTGCTTTTAGAGCTTATTGGTGAACTTTGGTGAACTCTGGGATAAAATAAGTATTTTTCTGTCAAAAACTGCAGAAAATCTTCTCTCTCTGCTCAGGTCAATCTTTTTCACATGTAAGTTGGGGTTGACTTCATTCATTTTTAAGAAAAGAACATCAGGATGAGCGAACAAAAATGTCTCAAACTCAAAACACTGGACTGGATATGCTGGAATTAGTGGCTTTTTAGCTGAAATAACAGTGTTTGGGAATTTTTTGAGATTTTTGGATGGATGTTTTCAGATGATTTTAAAACTGTATCTCCATAGGCTGCCAGCAAAAGGGAGCTGGCATTTTTAAAATCACCAGTATACTATGGAACAATCTATAAGGAAGAAAAAATATTCTCCAATTCAAGACATCTATGGGTGAGTAACTGATAGGCAGAGAAGAATATTATGGTAAAATACGACTTACCCCCAAAATTGAAGGTATAATTCTCTGTATTTGTTTTTTATAACTCACTGATTGTACTGCAGGATACGATTAAGCCAGTACTTTTCAAAATTACTTGTCAATAAAACTGCTTCTTGTTTGTTTCAAATCATGTCTAATATTCTTATTGTTTATTTTACCAGATTTCTGTATTGATAGCACAGTGTGGGTTTATGTAAAGCTAGTGCAAATAACATCTGATTTCATCAGTGAGGAAAAACAAACAGCAGCATTTCAAGTGCATGTGAGTTATTAATTAATGAAGAGTGAGGGCGATCGTGACTCAACAGGAAAATATCGCTGGGCACTGAGATAAGACGGGACCGTTCAACCCCCATTTTCCCATTAGTGAAGTCATGTGGACAGCTCCTCTCCAAACCAAACATGCATTTAAAACAGAAACAGATAAATAAATAGTATGGCAGAAACATTTACCCCTAAAAAAAAAGAAAGCACATCGATAAAAAAAAATCTGGCACATCAGCTTCACAAAACAACAAGGCACCCCTTCAATGCCTACGTTATACTGCCCTCTGCTGGCTGATGTGTAGCACTGTTCCTCGAATGTGCCAGAAGAATGTGCCTGAACAATCTACAAACAATTCAGAGCATGCCAAGCATGTGCTTCGGTTTCCTCCCACCATGGAAAAACATGCATGTTAGGCACAGGCTCAGTCGCAGCGGCTCAGGACCAACCCTCTGCTCTAACCTTGCAATTCTGTTGTACAATTCATTGCATAATGACAATAAAGCTGCTTGACCTTTACCCGTGTACTTTATATTGTCATATCCATCCCTCAATCAGCTGGTTTTAAAAAAAAAAGGGTTCTGACTTTTTGTTTGATTTCATACAAGTTTTAAAGTAAGCTAAAAATGTATTTATTTTACTGGTCTGCTTATCAATTACTTGTTGAGAAAAACCTGCGTCCGCCACAGGGCTAAGTGACCGGGTGTGAATGTTGGGTGTACCCGTTCCCGTTGCAAAACTCCGATCATAGCGGGTTAACACGGGTTTTTTGACCAGTGGAAAACGGGTTTAACATCACTTGGCTGAAGATAATTTTTGTCATAAACCCTACACAATAAATGTTGGCTAAAGCATCCAAATCATCAAGGCAACACTAACAAAGTGAGCAAGCTAACACTAGATAGACACTGACAGACACGATGAAAACAATCAAGAAATGAAACCATCTACAAAATGTTAAGGGTAAAACTTCAGTCAATTTGATCAAAGGGAAACTTTTCTCTTTTTTAAGCCACTGGCTGGAGGTTAAAGTAAAAAAGCTTCTTTGTTATTTTTAAACACAAATGTAATTATTTCACTCACTGTCTTTTCTATTGATGTATCAGTTTAAGAATCAGGCCTGCGACATGACTTAACTGCGATCTGTCAGTTTTTGGGCGGGACCTACGATGACGTCTGGAACAAAAGTTACTGGCACAGGCCCAAAAAGCTGCACCTCAATAATGTTATCACCCAATGCAGGCCAGCCACAAAGATCACATGACACATTACACAACTGTACAAAAAAGAACCAAAAGTTGTTGTTGTTGTTTTTTTTTAACTTGTGCTAAACAAAGACATTAGTAAAGTTTGCTCACCTTCTTGACCTTGGCCTGCTCCTTTTCCGACTCCTTCTCTGCTTTCTTGGCCATTCTCTCAAGCTGCTTGGCAGTGAACTGTTGACCAAAGAGAAATGTACAAAAATGTACAAATTAAAACACTTTCACAAGTTATATCAAGAGCTTAGACCTTAGAAAACCTTTATTGTCGTTACACAGTATAGTGTAGAATGAATTGAAAGAGCTTCACCTTTAATTTAAACATTTCACAGAGGCACAACAAAAAGGGTAAAAAAATGTTTGAATGAACATTTTATCAGATACATACCTTCAGCTGGAAGAGTGTTTCTGTGGGGAAACAAAACAGGAAGAGACAGAGTTGGAGCGTATGGCTGAGTATTGCCCATGACATAACAATATACTAACTCCACATTCAAACACACGATGTATGGTGACACTACACACTAAACCAAGTCTGTGTTAAAATGTGAGAAGGTTTTTTTTTTTTTTAGCCTGTTCCTTATTTCATGAAGGTAAAGTCCTTTTTACTTGAAAAGAGCTTATTTTTATAAACAAGCTTATTGTTTACAAAAAGCACCATTTACTTCTGACCAACTTCACACACAGCAGCTAAAAATGAATGACTTATTTGTAATATACAATAATCTAAATGTTTGGCTTTTTCGTGTCTCTTCCTGACGCTGACTGTTTGTCATAAGCTTGGAAACAGCCTAAAACTTTACAAGTTCATTTCATACAAGTATAAAGGAAAAAATGCTGCCACAGATGTAAAAAAAAAAAAAAAAGTAAAGAAAAATACAAATCTACAATTTTTATATACAGAGAGATTTTCTTTAAACCTGCAGTGACAATTAACTTACAGTTATTCAGAAATGGGAACACATTAAACATTCTTCACTGTAGATATAATGTGTTACTTTTATCTTATAGTTCAGTTACAATTATTAAATGTCCCTAAAATATCCAGGAGAGAAGGCCATGAATACAACATGAAAAAATAAACAATTGTTGTTTTGTTTTGTTTTTTCCTAAACTTTCAGGCAGCTTACGTATCTTTCAGCTGAAGGTCTTCATGTAGTTGAACAAGTGCAAAGCTAACGTTAAGGAAATGTCTGTCAACGCTGTTGAGGCGACACCAAGTTGTTTTTGTACCGAGTGTGACATTTCTAATGAAACAGTCATCAGTAGAAGATTTAAAGACAGGCAGTGGTCACATAAGAGGTTAAACAGATAAAAGTCAAATTAATAGTCTGTCTGACAACAGTAGTTACTTGAGATAAATCACTGAAGTGGAAATCAAAAAAGGTTTTGACAGCCATCCTAGCTAACCTCCCACCAAAGCTAACAAGCTAATGTTAGCTCCCTGATACATGTTAGCTGTTACAGCTAAAGCACAGACTGCGTCTATCAAGATGGACTGTTCGATTATTAAAAAGACTAGTTCACATACCCTCCATATCAAGACGAGAGGGACTCCAAGTGATGCCACGGAAAAACTACTGTCAGCTCCCCAACAGGCTCGTCTAAAGATTTGTTTTGATCAAACCGAGTATCTGACACGGCACTTCCTGGTCTGTGTGCAGTCACGTGACCAGGATCCCCACTTTAGGCGGTTGACACACAACGAACTTGCTCGTTATCGCCACCATCTGGTGCGGAGTGTGGCTCGGAAAAAACACGCTTCTCAGATAATTACAAAAAGGACTTTTTTTATTTCTTGAATGATTTTTGAATTAGAGCACAAATAACATGAATATAATATAATATAATATAATATAATATAATATAATATAATATAATATAATATAATATAATATATGTTGATTT
>JAQLOL010000023.1:6072889-6087635 GCA_029783665.1 Naso thynnoides
CTGTAGTGGCTGCTTTGTAACGGAACATATTCTGAAATGGGGGGGGGGGGAGACATGAGCTCTATTGTCCAACTACCAAATCACACCGAGTTTTTCTATGGTCGCATTTGGTCAACTTCCTCCAGGGATTCAAAAATACTGGCCTGGGCGATTAGAAATAAGAAACACAAGGCTTCCTTCTTTGTTTAAACAGACCAGCTATTTATTTTAAAATCCGTGAGAGGCAGTGAACCAAGCGCTCAGCTGAGAGATGAAAGCCTACAGGATGGTACAGCAGTTGAAGGGTGCGGTGAGTGTTGTTGGCAGCAACTTGACCCTTCTGGTGGACCGGGAAGAGGTGGGGCAGGTTGGGGTCGAGCTCTGTCTTTCAGCCCTCCATCCCGAAGTCTTCTGTGAACTTCTTGACCTTCAGCAGATCTTCAGTGTTGACTGTGGGACGGGTGGTGGACAGCGAGCGCAGCATGTCCGACTGCAAAGACAGCAGAGATAAAAGACAGTGGAAGCAGCGGATGGATGGAAGTCTGGACTGAAGAGCTGCAGCATTGCTGGTTAGAAAACAGTGATCATGTCTGAATTGTTCATTAATGTGCGTTAATCTCACCATGCAAACTATGGGCTCCAGTAGCTTATCACTAGGCACATCCATCCAGGTCATCTCTATGGCTGCGGGGTCGCCAGGGGAACAAGGAGTCAAGAGGTCGTCCACCATCACCTGGTTGTTGCTTCGGGATGGGCCACGAACCTGCAGGCGTGAGAACAACAAGAAGACCAAAATAAATGGAAGTTATAGCCGACCATAAAGGTTAACTGGGGGCTTTTAAAGACTGATTTTTTTATTTTTTTTTTGTAGGTTTTTCCAATGATGTCACCTTTTTAAAGTGTGTTGCAGACTGGACCTTCCTAACCGGCTGCATGAGCGCATCCCGGACGATGATGCTGATGTCGGCACCAGAGTAGCCATCTGTTTTGCGAGCGAGCTGCCGCAGGTCGGCTTCACTCAGGCTGTGCGGCGTGTTGCCGAGATGAAGACGAAACATCTGAGCCCGCGCCGGCTCCTCCGGCAGAGGGATGTATATACGCTTCTCAAATCTGACACACGACAGAGAAAAAGTTCCGTTCACTCGCACATTAGCCAGCTGCTCATAACAGATTACTATTACACATGGCTATTCTTTGATATCGGCATTATACATTGGCCACGGCTGCCCTGCTCCTTTAACATCCTCTACAATAAAGCCCTGCTATGTTACACTTACTCTCTACTGAAAATGCCAGAACGTTCCAGGATCTCTGACATTTCACAACTGTCGGGTTCTCTGATACTGACTTTGTTGATGTATTTGCAGGACTATTGAAAGACTCTGATAAACTCTGTTTAAAAGGATATGCCAACTTTTTTTTTTTTTTACTCCGTCATGAGTTCAAGACAAGAAGACAGATAACATCCTTTCAACTGCACCGAAGTGTGCAGTAACAAGGAAGGGACGGGCAGAGCTCGCCCACTGCTAATTAGCTTAGCTCAAACACTGGTAGTCAATGGGAAGTGCTAGCCTGCATCCACCTTAAGTCATCAGATAAACTTTCCAACAACTCTAAACAATCTTCTGTGCTTGTTGTGACGTGTTTACCACATTATGTTATTCTTAGACCTAGATTAGCACTTCATGTAGAACTTTTAGAATTTCATCTTCTTTTTTTTTTTTTGCTGTTTGCATGCGCTCTGTGTTTACTTCTGGTCATGTTTGATTCTAGAATTACATAAAGTGCTAATCTGAGTCTAAAAATAACATAATGTGGCAAATAAACAAGTCTCAACAAGCAGCGACCATTTAGAGTTGTTGGAAAGTTTATCTGATGACTTTAGGAGGAGGCAGGCTAGCACTTCCCACTGACTACCAGTATTTGAGCTAAGCTAATTAGCAGTGGGCGAGCTCTGCACACACAGTCAGAAGAGTGGTATCTATCTTCTTGTCTGGAACTCGCGAGGGAGGCAAATAACAAAAAGAAAAAAAGTCGCTGTACCCCTTTAACTGTTAAAATTGCCGATTTTCTGCGCAACTCAAACTTCCCTCAATTATTTTTTGCCTGTGATTGAAGGGTCTTTTTTAAATTTAAGAGACAATTTGGTGGAAGGTAACAATTTACTTCTGAGATGTCATGACTTTAAGATTAATGATTCACGGCAATAATAACTGTATATTTTAAATGTCTTCCAAAAGGAAAAAGAAAACAAAATCCTGATAAGAAGAACACATTCAGCTGTGGAGTACTGATGTGACGTGACCTCTGACCTTCTGCGGATGGCAGCGTCTAACACCCAGGGGATGTTGGTGGCCCCCAGCACTAAGATGCCGTCGTTGTTGTTTCCCACACCTGCAAAACCAGAGAGCTTCAGTCAACCCTGGGAATGCACTTCCTGCTTCTCTCAGTGTTCATGTGGGGTGAAGCATTTGCATACATAAAGCAACATTATGTAACCATTTTACCTTGAAAAACCAGCTTTAAAATTTTTAATGGTACACAGATTAGCAGAGCATGTGAGTGGAGCTGAGCGTTAACTCAGAACGCACCCTGCACCACTGAAATCGCTCACCACTCGTTCTTCACTGTTTTTCTTGTACGACATTATCGCCACCCGTTACAGGAACGGGAACATGTGGCAGCTCTCTAAGCCTATGCGCAATTTAAGTTTGACTGGGCGACCCATCAAGAATTTAAAAAAGTCTGCATGTAGCTGCGGCGCACATATTCCCGGGCATGCACTGCTCGGTCTGATGTCTCGCGTCGTTTGGCTCACCCTGCATCTGGACCAAAAACTCTGTCTTGATGCGTCGGGCAGCTTCGCTCTCGTTCTCATTCCTGGAGCCGCACAGCGAATCCACCTCATCAATGAAGATGATGGAGGGTTTGTGCTGGCGAGCCAGGTCAAATAAGTTCTTCACCAGCCTGGGAGACACGGAGAAAATAAGACAATTACAGAGAAGCGTCAGACAGAGACACACTCCACGGAAGAGACTGCGAGCGAGAAGACGTGCAGTGTCCTCAAAAAGGTTTAGAGCTCTGCCAGTTCAGACTGGAAACAGATTTACTGAGAGCTGTCGGCATCCTATGTTCAATTATTACAATGTGCTTCATTATAAAAAAACAGCACACATCCTCAAAACTTTAGAATGTATTTTGTCAGAATTTAACATCGTTGTTATTAATTGAATAAATAATTATCTGTTGAAAAATTAGAAATCCATTCATTTAACTTCAAAAGTGTAAGTACTTTAAAAGTCATGTTCCCCTGAATGTTCATAACTAAGTCAAATTGTTTCTCTCACAATAATAAAATTTAAAAAAAAAATAGCACAGCTTCAGACAACAGTCACCACAGAAGAAGAAACGTACTTCTCACTCTCTCCCAGCCACTTGGACATGAGGTCTGAGGAGGAGACAGAGAAGAACGTGGAGTTGTTGGCCTCCGTGGCGACGGCCTTCGCCAGGTACGACTTTCCCGTCCCCGGAGGACCAAACAGCAGGATACCTCTCCACGGAGTCCGCTTGCCTGAAACGCAGAGACCAGAAGTAATGCCGGTCACATGATGTCGTATTAGGGTGCAAACAACTTGGGTCCTGTTCAACAGCCTGTTCTAACAGTCCAGCATTAACAACTAAAATAGGCATGGGATGTTAACGTGCTCAGTCACTGCTGTACCATCTTAGAGAAAGACAACGAGGAACAAGCTTTTACTAAAAGAGCAGCATTACGACATCCATTACAGAATGACACATTAATATTATGCGTGACATTTAAAATAATGGCCCAACTGATATTAGAGTTTTGAGGCCGATGTTGATACTACTATCAGGGGGCAAGAAAATTCTGATATCTGATACATCATCATCTGACATACAGCCGACACATCGGCTGAATGTGGTTATCAAATAGTTGTGACAAATGCGCGTAATGGAGGCAGGATATCTTGTAACTGGAACATACTTTACTCCCAACACTGAACGGCAAACACGGCACTCGTTAGTGATTAAAGAACTAACTGCATGATGTAATTGCACCAGTTTTAATCACAAATCAAAAATGCTTCTGCAGGAAAATACAGCCAGTATTAACTTATTCTGTTTTTTTCCACTCCTGTTCCCCCGGCAACAAAACAGAAGAAAAGGTGAACAGAAAAGCCCACCTGTTTTAATTGGCTGCTTCGGCCAGAAGTGACACTGACGAGCGGTGTGACTTCGCACGTTGAGCTGAAAAGTTTTAATTGTTTTAGTTTTTAAGCGCGCCCAAAAACCGCGAGACGACCGTGTCGCACAGCAGCAAGAGAGGAGCACTTGGCAGGCGCGCTGTACCTCAGGAAAACTGTGGTTATGCTGGCATGATCGGCCATTTAAGAACTGTTTCAATACTGCATGTCAGACAACATATACACTGATTAGGGCTGCGCTAAAAAATCAACACGGCAATATACAGCAATATTTATTTTCTTTATATACTGCATGGTGACACATGAATCGTGATGCTCATCGTACTGTGAAGTCCTTGCCCAAACCCACCACTAAAGTTCACAGACACAACAGAGCACTAATGCTCTTTATTTTAAGGTTTTCAATTTCAGTGTGTCCAGTTAAAGTGCAAGAGTGCACTTAAATTTCATTTTTCATTTTCATACTATGGCAGCTACATCGGTCTTCTCTGTAATTTGACAATACAAAATGAATAGCAAAGGAAACTTTGAATTAAATTGTTTTGACTCAATTTGTCCGCTGAGTTATCAATATAATGTGATGTGTTCACACTACTCGGGTCGTACACAGCAACATGTACTTCAGCTGTTTTTACATTTTCAGTGAACTATGTGGAATATCGCAATATGCATGGCTAGCTATTTATCATGATATAATCGTATCGTGAAGTTCTCTCCAATACTCAGCCCTAATGCCGATCCCGATAAATCTAAGAGATCAGCCAATAACATCGGCAAACCAATACATCAGTTGGGCCCAATTTTACATCTCCAAATTGACTTTTTTAGCTCAAGAGCAGTGACATTACACCAATTGATTGATATCAAACCAAAGAGGCAGAAGATCACAGTGAAGCTGACGTATGTAGATTGTTTTGTCTGACCCAAACTTCAACGAGATTCAATTTACAGAGATGTAAAACAAAAAAGACTGACGTAGAGAAACACTTTAAAAGGAGCAAATCGTAATATTTGAGAAGCAAGAATCACAGAATGTGTGGCGCCCCAGCTTCATTAATAATTAATCAAATGCAAAACTGTCGCAAATTGATGTTGTGATGATTCATCGACTAATTATTTCAGTTACATATTCACCCTTCATTATCACATCTTTACATCTTTATAACTTTTCCTTTTGATTGCAGGGCACGAGAATTACCGGGTGTAAACAGAGTCACACAGAGCAGATGCCACGCTACCTGTGAAGAGGTGAGGGAATTTGATGGGCAGGATAACGGCTTCCTTCAAAGCTTCCTTAGCTCCCTCCAGTCCAGCCACATCGTTCCACCTCACATTGGGCTTCTCCATCACGATAGCACCTGGACATAAAGGCGGAGTATAACTGACAACGCCACCGTTAAAATGTACTCTAGAAATACGTTACAGGTGACTGCACAGCTGTAACCCTGGAAAAAATTAAGACCTCATGACTCGACCGCAAACAAAACTACTGCTACGGTATTTAAAAGGTGAGGACGTTCCCACTGAGGCAGTGCAGTATTTTCAGTGATACATTATCAGTTGAACTGTGTCACGCCTGTTGTACCAGAGAAGTGCGCTGGTTTAATAGCACAGAAACTGTTTCCATTCCCCGTAAGGACTAACTGCATCCATGCACACTAACTTACCCATAAGTTGCTCCTGCAGTTTCTTCTTCTCTGGATTTTCGCCCTCGCTGTCACTGTCACTCCTAGACCAGACACACAAACACACCCAGTGAGGCCGACGTTACTGCGGTGAAACCAACAGATATGAACGTGAGGGGCACGAGACAGAGAGCGTACTTGTCATTGCTCTGCGCCTCCTTCACAGGCTTTTTGCCCTGTTTGTCTTTATTCTTCAGGTAGTCCTTCAGCTTCTCCGCTCGGTCCAGGTACTGCATACACTTTGCTCGAATACTCTCCTTCGCCTTGTCGCTGTGGGCCTCATCTGACGGAGGAACAAAACACAACAGTGTTAGTACCAGAAGAACGGCGTACCACTTCATGAACCGGCAGTCAGGCTGTTGTGCTCACATTTGATGGCATGTAGGAAATATTCCACAGCATGCTGGTACAGGCGCAAAGCCTCCTCATAGTTCTTTGCCTTGTCTTCCTCTGTGGCTTTGGTCACAAGATCAATTGCTTTCTGCAACACATGAAGACAAACAGTCAGTGGACAGATGCAGATATATGTAAGATGAATTGGGGGTGCAAACACAGAAACTGAATGTACACATTACGATGGGCATCCTTAT
Source organism: Naso thynnoides (assembly GCA_029783665.1). Lineage (NCBI taxonomy): Eukaryota > Metazoa > Chordata > Actinopteri > Acanthuriformes > Acanthuridae > Naso > Naso thynnoides. Next base: position 6,079,370 of record JAQLOL010000023.1, read on the forward strand.
GTCCGTCTGCACATGTCAAAACTGAAGCTTCAACCAAAACAAAGCACAGTTATACAACCGACATGACACACAATAAGATCCTGATAGCTCCTCTCATTCCAAAACAAATGATTCTGTGCTATCGTTCAAGTCAATTGCCAGATTAAAAGAGTCATTGTGCAAATATTTGTTTTTTTCTTATTACTGCAGCAGGTGCCACAGCCCAGCTAACGGGGAGTTAGCGACTGCTAACTGTTAGCGTTCAAGACGTTAAACATTAGCTAAGTAACCCACAAATTTACCATCCACACTCAAATATGGACACAATAGGGTTATATATGATACAGTTGGCTGATAAACTAATGTTGGATTCACATTTTATGCCCGCATTTTGAGGATAATGTGATGTTAGCACTGTACGCAGTCTCAGTCACCCAAACAGGCTTGCTAACAACGTTAGCAGGCTTTAGCGTCAGCTGTTCTAATAGCAGGTTAGCTTGCGTCCGAGCTGCTGCAACGTTATGGGCTTAGCCGAGTTATTTTAAGTTCTAGCAGGGTAACGTTAGCTGGCTAACGGCAGCCTACCTGTAGTGTTGACGTTGTCATTTCATCTCACTCTTCTGCCCCCCCGCCCAGATTTCTATCCTCCGATCCTACCCGAAGGTGGATGTGTGAAGAAATGAACTCGATGACAGCCTAAGTTGTGAGGGGCCAGATTGCTCTTGTCATGACAACACAGTGGCTAATGCGTTAGCTAGCGACAACGAAAGCTGTGCCTCGACCTAACAAAACCACAGCAACACAACGTATACCATGGATGCAGCTACGCTGTAAAGACGGCGGCGTGCGTAAAGCTGCCTCAAAGAGAACTTCCGGTGACGATTTTCAAAATATAACGGCGAATGACATGCACAATCGCTAAAGATTGCAAGTTACCAATATTTAACAACCTAATCAAGAATATGTTACGGTTGTAATATTTTCAAAATTAACCTTTTTTTTTTAAATTGATGTTTTCCGGTGGCGTGGCTAAAAGAAACAGCTTGACGGTGATTGACAACAGACTCTCACTGGACTTTTGTTGCCGCCACCTAGCGGCCAGATTGGTGCTATGGCAATAACTGACCAAAATAAATAAATAATTAAAAAAATAAAACCTGCAGCCTATGATAAACAAATGTAGGCATGTTATGTGTGCACCTCACAACAAATCACTTATCAACAAATGTCAATTTTAACAGTTTTATTGGTAGGTATTTACATTTGAGATTACATTGCTATCATACATGTACTGTATCTTGGAAGGAAGTCTAAAACACTTTGCATATGACAGGTTATTACAGCAGCACTTTATCCTTTTTGTGACTTTTCAGTTCAATGATTGTGTTGGACGCAAGCTGCCACAGCTATTACCTTTGGTTCAAAAAACCCCTTCTTTGAAGCATCGCGTTGCATAGACAGGACAGTTACAATATCAGGACATAGAGAGCACAGAGAATGAGGAAGAAGAGAGGACGTGTGTGTTCACAGATTTAAAGAGGCTTGTTTAGTTAGTGCCATGGTTGTTAACAGTGGAGGCCATGTCCTCTTTGGGGCTGCCAGGGGAGCCTCAGAAAACTGGAGAGACGATGGAGGAATATGCTAAATTAATTAATAACATATATGCAATAACACAATGTCTAAATCTTACTCGCCATGTCCTTTCCAGTCAAAACATCATTTATCACATCATGGCCTGCAACTGAAATTTAGCCACCTAGCTTGCATGCTAGCATCTTGGTAAGTCACAAAAATGGACATGGTTTTAAAGAGGAAAAGACAAGCAGCTCAACAGCGTCAAAGCTCAGCTCCAAAAAAAATCTGACCAACTTCTGGCCAAATAGCTAAAATACTGATTCACCACTGCATTTTTTAAAAACTTAAGTTAGGCCTGTTTTTTTTTTAACATTTGCCTCAGTACTGTCAGTTTTTTTAAATACATCTTGCAAAAGGGGTGGGGGGGGGGCTTGCCTACAAGCTAGCTTATGTTGTGGGCTTTGGGATGGAAGTTTGGGAACCTCTGTGTTAGTGCATTACGCTCAAAGAGGTACGGCCTGTTACATTTTGAAGGTTGACCAGCTTCAGACAATCAGATCCGTGCAGCGGGTGAGAAAAATGATTCACAAATGTGGTGAAAAAGCAGAACGATGAAGTGCAGCACTTCACTGCTTCACATGTAGCAGAAGTGCTGGACTTCCCTTACCACAGGCACTCAGCAACTACAGCTTAAAAAAAATAACTATTTAGAACTAATAAAAGAGCTCTACAGCTACAGGAGCTACATGATTACATACTACTGCTTTATAAAAAAAAGCAAGCAAGGCTTTTGAAACCATTACAAGGACATCCGAGTCCAAAATAGAATGGAGGTCATTCAAGCGGCTGATTGTGTTCCTTATCCAAAGACTGGCTATCTTGTTTTTGCGTGGTCAGTGGACACAATGCTTCATTATTTAAGGGCCAAAGGAACACAGAGGCCCAACTGTAGGGTACCTTTAGAAACATGCGCTGTGAAGCAAGTGAAGGTCATGAAAATGTGTTCGTTACAGTCATGTTGAACTCATTAACAAGTTAAGTTTCAAGCAGGCACTGGACTGAACAGATGACGTCACTGTAATTAGGTTTGTCAAATTTCAGCTCCCCAATAGCTGACCTGATGTTTGAGTTCAATACTCGAAGCCGAGTGTGAAAAAGAGAAACAAATGGTTGTTTTGATGGTATTTACTATTAAAAAATATCATAAGATCTGCAATGGGATTTGAGTGAACTAACCTCAATTCTGACAATATAAGCTTTTTCCAGAGCTTTCACCTGCATCTCACGCTCTATCAGTGGATAGAGTTTTGCTTAATTCTCAGCATTTGAACTAAAACAGCAAAATCTGAACGGACACCAAAAGCTGCTCTGTGACAACATGGGCTGCTAAAAGTGAACTTTTGGACTGAGAGATAAAAATAACAGTCAACAGTCTTAAACATGCTTTTAATTAAAGAGCTCCAGAGTTTGTTTTTTTTTAGGTCAGAGAGGACCACCTTTTATAATGTGCGTTAATTCTCGTACTTGGGTCAGGTGATGACAGCTGAGCCATCTCCATGACAACTGAGCACACACCATGTGATGAGACTGAAAGCTCCAAACCATGGGGTGAGATTATTTCCTCAACCTCTGAGTTATTTCACTCCTGCAGGGGTTCACTGGAGGTACGACGTCTCTCTGACCGTTTAAGCTCCGATTTTCAGAATTCATTGGTATCTTTGTCATGTGACGGCCCACCTCGAAGCAAGCCTGTTAAACAGTCCTTGGCCAGAGAAATTCTATTGTAGAAACGGCAACAAGAGACAAGTAATCTCAAGCAAACTGGAATGCAATGATGATGACACTGAGACGGAGACAATGTGGTAGTGTGGGTCACCAAGGGGAGGCAAGACACAGTCATGTCATATATCAATATCTGATACAGAGTTCAACGTCAGGAAGTCATGCTATCATGAGATATACACTTATAAAAAATAAATGACTTAAAAACAAAATAACATGGTTTACACTGTAAGAGTAATACTATTGCTTGCGCACGTTGAAAGCTTTAAACTCTCTTATTGTGTGAAATAAAAAAAGGAAAAGATTACAAAGAGTGTCTTCATCTACATGTAAAAAGGCACAGTCGGCAATCCTGATTGCAACAGTAGTCGGGATAACATGCTAGAAGGTGAGTCTGTCAGACAGCAGGCACACTATCAAGCCAAAAGAGTCCTGTAGAATACAAACACACACACATAACACACACACACACACGTGCGCGCGCTCACTCACACTTGTCATCATTTGCACAACCTCTGCTTTGCTGACTGCATGCTGACTCTAAAACAGCTTCTTTCGCTCACATGTCGACACAAAGACAAACAAATATATTTATATATGTATGATACATTGGAAGGCTGTCATGGAATGATAGGCATAGAGTACAAACAGGGAGCATTTATCAATCTGTGCTTGGCTCTGCATTAATTGTCTAAAAAAAATCCTTCCTTTCTTGAACATATTTCTGTAACACTTTGCTTGAAGTGCACTGGTAATGGAATCTCATAAGCACATCACAGCATCCGTCTTGTTTTTCGTTTAGCTTCACTAAATGTTTGCAGTTTATTAGCATTATTTCTTGGAATGTTATGAGATTGTCAATAGCTATTTTTTTCAACACGTAATGACTTCAAGCAAAGCGCCACTTCCTTTTATGTGGTCTCGCAATACAAACGGTTGCGAGAGAAGTTGGACGAGAAGGCACATTTTTGAGACAATCAAAAAAAAAAAACGACTCCGGCAGCGCCACCTCGGGCCTAACTTCAGCTGTGAATGGAAGAACTGGAAAACAAGAGGACAAAACAAATCGACTGCCAGCTTCAGCATTTTGGGAGCGTCTTCCCCCTCCTTGCTGTTCCCGGGCCCGTCCTCTCTTCCATGCTGCAGTTGTTGGTCGTTTCACGTCAGCAGCCCCATGCGAGTGAGCTTGGCTGACAGGAAGGAGTGGAGGACAAACACGACCGGCTTTGGACCCGAGTGGAGGTCAAACACCTGAAGGACAGAGGCGGGGAGGAAGATGGAACAGGAAATGATCAGTCACGTCATTTTGTGGTTGGTCAGTGTTTGTGGCTTCATTTATGGAAAAGCTGCACTCAAGCTTTTGAGATTCAGCTCAATTTATAAAACCAGGTGCACCTAAAAACAACTGAGACAAGCTGTTGCACAGTCACTCAGACATAAAGTAGCTACATTTACACCTATTATCAAAGCATTAGTGAATCAATTATTAAAAAGAAAGGAAAAGCAATTCATCAAAAAAACAACAACAAAAAAACCCCCAAACCCATACATACATACATAAATAAATAAACAGAATGAAATATCAATAACAAAAAGTTACCCTGACTTGGAGTAACACGCCACCAGCCTTATTTAGTTCGGTTGCATCACTCTTAAATGTGTTTCTCCCTTTGGGTGTGGTTGCTTAGTGCAGGTGTGAATGCAGCTGTTGTACTCGAGTGCACACCAGAGGTGAACCAAACAGGCGGACCGACACCAGCCGCGTAAAATTAGATCCAGTCTTGGACTTGAGTTTAATTTTAAGTCAGACTTATTAAACACACTTAAAAAAGCCTGTTCTGTAAACTCTCTGAGTGACTTAAGTAAGACTGACTGGGATAGCCTGTCACGCTATGCATCATGGGTAAAATAAGACACTTAAAAGAGGAGAAAAACATGCCGGGCCCAACAGCGACATTCAACAGTGGCAGCCATAGATCTTCGCATTTTACAGCAGCAAAAAACCTTTGCCTGTTAGAGCAAATAAAGCTGAATAAAAGTGATATTTGGTAGTTTTAATCAATTGCCTCAAGTTGTTCAGTCAGCAGAATGATATTTTCTTGAGGAAACCGAAATCTCTCCACTAGCTCTCGATTGTTGTGCCCCTCTAGTGGATTGTTGCTGTCCCTAAGACTCTCTCTCTCCTCAGAGCTCTTTCCGACATCCAAATATTTGCCATGGAACAAAGCAACGTGTCCTACTTCCAGTTAAAAATGTTTTTTGTTGTTGTTTTTTAATCCTTTGGATTAGAAGGACAGTAAATATAGCTGCGTCCTTCGCTGCCTTGCCTTCATATGAAATTCGTGAAGTTGTGCCGTGAATTCTTTAACAGGAAGGGCTCAGTGTTCAAGTGGTAACCCCATAAGAACAGTGTTGCTAGGAAACGGTAATACAGATGCCAAAAGATTGCTTGTTCTTCTCCGGGCTTTCTATGTTACTTTGCGTTTAAACGCCACGCAGAGGGACAAATAAATGAGACGACGAAGGTGACGGTTTAAAACTACAGTATAGTAACAACTTGTCTACACTTACTTTTGGTCCCATACAGGCCAAAACGGGCTCCGCTGTTTCTGAAAACGTCAGCAAACACGTCACAACTCGTGAACTCTAACTGGTGTTCTAACAGTTAGCTGTAGGGGCGACGACTAACAAGTTAAGTCAGTCTTTTGCAGCAGTTTTAATTAGACAAATCTAACTTGACAATTTAAGACCGGTCAAAGGCAAAGACGAGTCTTAAACTCAGTTTATGCAGCTGGCCTCTGTGGCTGACGAGGTGGTCTCGGTACACTTCAAAACAACTCTTGTGCTGTTCGTTTGTGGTAAGAACGTGATTCAACCTAAGTCCCATTAATTCCAGAAAGCACTGCACGTTTCTGTGCTAACCCAGCTCCCGCAGGCAGCTACGTGCATCAGGAAACGAGGAAGCATTTCCTCCGTCACAGCATAACAAAATGCCAGCGTGGCTAACTACAGACGAACGTGGAGAATGCAAGAAATTTAATATCCAATGACCAACACCAAAATCAAGTACATGAGAGGACATCACGAAACATTCGGGGATTGTCTTAAAAACGAGCTTTTTCAACTGACTGTTAGCACTTAAAATGTGCCTTCACACTCCTTGTTTTCAGCTAGCGGTGACGTCAGCAAGGAGCTCCAGCTCTTGTGACTGCACTGTTTGTCGTTATAATGCTGTAGAACATAGCATATGCTCGTAAATACTCTTATTATTAGGCGTACCGTGCAAAAAACTAATTTCTCCTAACTTACCATTTCTCCCTCTGGACCCCCAAAGTCAAGGTACAGGTTGCGTATTCCATCGTCTGCAGACATTTTGAGCTTCTCGTAGGGGTATCTGAACAGCACGGCGCCCCCTGCTGGATCTGCGGGCTCCCTTGTCACTGTGAAGCCCTTCTCATAGTGCAGCGTCAGGCGAACATCCTGTCGGTTCAGAGTGCAACCTGAAAGAGCCGCAGAGAGAGAAAAGAGCTTCAGAACAGCAGGTTCGTGTGTAAGCAAGAGGCTGAGCGGGAGGGCGTCCAAACGTCCCACTGGGCGAGCAATATTTGTTTGACACGTAAACACATCGGCAAAAGACAACCTCAAACAAGACCGAAGTCAAATCGTGTGTTGACAGCACACTAGACATCTCCCTCGTGTATGTCTGATGTCGTTTATGTCCAGCAGTGACATCATCTGTCCTCCAAATGAAACGTACACAGAAAAAGTTCATCTACAATTAAACTGGATGGAATGTTCCACTCCGCTGCAGCACGGTGACAAGAGTGTCTCTTATGTAAAAATCTTCATGGCGCAGCTTTAACAGTGAGGTCATTTGATCCGAAAGTATTTCCACGCTTACACTGTAACTTGACTAATGTGAATGTTCCTGCACAACTGTGCATTTGTGCAGCAGCAGGACAGCAAAGAGGAAGAAGAAGAGGGGAAAAAAAGGTTGAGGTTTTCCAGCGCTGATCTGGCAGCCAACTGCGCGTATTGTTCTGCGCCGACCGAACACATTCCCCTCTGTTGGCTCCCAGTTCTCTTTTTCCTACACAGAGCTGCTCTCTCTGAACTGCTGCACAAAGCCTGTTACTGTCAGGAGCTTCCTGTCACAGTCTGTGTATTTTTTGTATACAGGCCTACAGAAACTTTTTAAAAAAAACTACCAAGAAAAAAACCTCGTGTGGAAGTGTTGTAAGTTTGTAAACATACTTCCAGTTGATGTTAACTTGGTAATTTCATGCACTAAGGAGAACCCACATCCTCCGTCTGTGTACCCACACTGTTACTAATCTGTGTACTAGTGCTGACACAAACTGAACACATTTAACTAAAGAAACACACGCATTTATCAAAACGTGCACATGAGCCACACATGCAGCAGTGCTCGCAATCCACTCTGCAGTCTGTGGTGTTGCATTGCACTGTGCAAAGTGCTGAAGTGGATGCAAAGTGTTTCCTGAGGACAAAATAACATCAACACCGATGACCTCACACCTCTGTCAGAAAGAATTACCTGATTAAACTTGATAACAAAAGCTCAAACAAGTAATATGTTTTTATATATCAGTGCATCATTTCCTTTATCTCTCTGGCTCGCCCTCTAACACATTTTGTTGCATATTGTTAGCGTGAAGTCGCTGTAAGTGATTAATACTTTGTTAAAGGTATCCCAGTCTCTCCGTTCTGCAGTAAACACAAAATACTTTTCTGCAATCCTCTCTCCTGATTGGTCGAGAGTGGGAGCCTGAAACCAGAAGATGTCTCACTGTGTCCTGCAGAGCGGGGGACCCATGTTACTGACAAAACACTCTGGGATGCCCGTCTGAATGCAGAGCTGTTTAACATAATTTAAATTTTGGGAGGAAAAAATGTAAATACCACTACA
>JAQLOL010000023.1:6087803-6097879 GCA_029783665.1 Naso thynnoides
GGACCTGGGTTCGATTCCACCTGTGGCCCTTTGCTGCATGTCATTCCCCCTCTCTCTCCCCTGTTTCCTGTCCACTCCTTAGCTGTCCTGTCCTGGAAATAAAGGCACAAAAAGCCCCCCAAAAAATCTTTTTTTAAAAAAAAGGAAGAAATTAATTCGGGTCACGCTTAACAAAAGTTGGATGTAGAAGGAAACGCTCCACGCTCTGTATGAAAGCGGAGGCTCTTGCTTTACTTGGGAGTGAAAGCGATATGATAAAATAAGACTGACAGTGACACACTACTGTAAACGACTGCAGAGTGGAATATGAGTCATGAGCGCTACTTAACTGTTGTGTCACAAAATAACTTGTGTGGGCCGCACTTTTACGCCCTCAGCTACAGAGCGATCTCGGTATGTTGGATGATCTGGCTGGATGTTTGTTTTTTTTTAAACTGATCGCAGAGAGCGAGCAGAATGCTGGGTGAGCTACACTGACTTTTAATGAGAGAGAGAGCGGCACACTGCGCTGTCAATTTATAAGCTTGTCTCAACAGAAACGCTCTGCGCTTATAGAGACTCAACTCAAGCAAGAATTATTTTCAGCTCTATATCCATTAGTGTTTACTTCTTTAATGGTGAGGTGGAGATACTGGTGCTACGCCTGGATTACATGATACACCAGAAGAAGAAGAAGGAAAAAAGGCACCGGGAAATACGTCAGAATTTAACGTGTCCATCTGGGTCTTAAATTTAGATCAAAGTGGAGCCGAAGTGAGGTGAGAAAAACCTGCGTCTGCAGAGTCAACTGACCCGGGTGTAAATGGCGTTTGTATGCATTCCCACTGCACACAAAAGCCCGATCTTATCGGGTTAACACAGGTGAAAAGGGGTACGGGTGTGATTCTCATTTTGTCCCACAGCATGATGTAACTCTTTTTTTTTTTTCAGTGGATAGAGAATGGATCGGTAAGGTAAGATTTGAACATGCTGGTGGCTTCAGGGTTAAGTGGAGTTACCCTGCTGTTTGTTGTCCTTACCTTGTGGCTAGCAGAGGGTGTGTGAGCAGAGGTATGGACCAGGACTCTCTGCTCCATGGCACGGATTCAAACAACAGAATGTCCTTCTCTGTCAGTGCCATGACCACTGGCTTGTACTGCTGCCGTCCACCTTCCAGCTGGACCTAGAGAGGAAAGTCAGGACGAACACGTATGACCAGATCAAATCTATGTTAGAGAATTCAGCCAATGTAATCTCCTGTTTGACTATTTACTGATGATGCACAGACCCGTTTATTTATTTGTAAATAATACATTACTGGACAAACAGCTCAATACTACAACGCATGGGGTCGGTTCTAGTGAATTAGTTTGACAGTGTACAGCTGTGGATGAGTTAAGTAGCTCATCCTGACTGTCTGACCTGGATTTTGATCGCACTGAGGTAAAAATAGGGCGATGTGTGTTTGTCTGAGTCATGACTGAGTGACAGCAGTGTTGGTGGAATTACGGTGAAAAGCAGCTGACATTGAACTCAACGGTGTGCTTGTGAGTGTGACTGTGGTGAGCTGGTGGGCTGCACAGGAAATAGTGCAATGCAGCAGACACTCACGTTTCCTGTTTGAGGCTGGTCAAGATAAACCGAGGCAGACATCCATAAATTCAACACGACTCTGAACGAATACTTCATCAAAGTGAAAAGATACGATTCGGCCAAAGAGTCTTTTTCCTGGATGTGAACTGAGACAAAAGCTAGTTCAAGAAAACACACTCTTCCTGTGTGCTGCTGCGGTTATTACATTACAGCAGACATGCCAGCATCTGTGTTTTACGTCTGAGTATGTGCAGTGACGTAGGAGTACTGAAACAGCAAACTAGGCTGGAAAAACACTGATACCATTTCCTCTCGACAGCAACATGTGTTTCAACTAAATATTTATCTCACCTGAAAATTGTGTGCACCCATTCTACCATTTAAGCACTTGTTGATAAATAAACTTTACGGTGTGATTATCTTCCAGCGCTCCAGACTGACTTTTTACTCGGAGCGCTGTAGCCCCTTGCTGAAAATTTTTTAGTAGGGCAAGCAGAAAATTTAGGGGCCACACCTTAAATTGAGTTGCATCGCAAATTTTAAATCTGCATTCATTAGAAATAGTTTTCTTTTCAAGAGTTACTTCCCACGTTAACTGTCATGGACTTGGATTATTTTTATGGATTAAAGTCAGAGGTGAGTCTGTTTGTCAGTAACAAAATAGTCACTTATCAGACTGACCACCGAGCGTTGATTAAAGAAACCGAATCTAAATGTTCCCGAAACATTTGGCATCATAAATAAATTGCAGTTTTTAAGAAAAACAACTTAATTATATTCTGAGTTGTTCAATAATGACAATCAGGACATCAATGAAAACAGACAATACTAAAGAATCAAAAATATAAACCTTTCTTTTCAGTAGAAATCATTTACGTGGCTCTGCTTGACAAAGTGCACAGTTTAAATTCAGCATGCAGCTTTTTATTCAGTGCAGATGTTTACTGATCCGGTAACATCACAGAGAGAGAAACTCTGACGACTGTGCGCCTAATATAAAGTAGCCTACTGATGTGCGCAGACACAAACAGCTGTTGACCTGACTGGTAGATGATCTAGATTTGATCAGTTGTCATTTTTTGTTACATGTAAAAGTAACAAAAACATTTCACTTCAGTTGCCCAAGTCGCTAAGTCCTAGCGCTCATCAATGACACTTCACGGCCTCACAGTCCCACAGCTCATGTGCTGCGCTCCCGCGGACCTTTCCCAACTTTTTTGAAGGGACACTGGCGCAGACTGAGGGGGACGCGTCTGACCGATTCCATCTGAAAACTTCACCTCTTCGTAACCAACAGTTCCGGAGTTACAGTCCCGTTCCGGCATTCCACATGCGCTCAGATGGAACAGCTGTGCCTTGAGCAACACGTCTTGTTAGTGTGATACCAACCACAGGCCTGCACTGACTCCCTCCCTCCTCATTCTTCAACATGGGAGAAAAAAAAAAAAGTCTGCAAAGTTGCAGGTCGTGCACGCACGAGTAGTTGTAAAAAAAATACTCGGGCTGTCTCAAAACGAAACACCACCATTTTGTCGCAGTTTGGAGTCCTCTGTCTGAAGTAGCTTATCATCGTTGAGTTAAGTTACAATGCCTGGGAGTTACTGACTGCAAACACATCACAGCAAAACAACCGCTTGCTAATTCCACAGGCTAGATAACAGAAAGACGAAACATTCTTTGAACAAACAAGTGCTGTGTGACGTTGAGTGGTCATGTGATTAGCGTGTAGTTTGGCTGGAGAATAGAGCTGCTACGGAGCTTACACCGGGCATATGGACGGGGAGCGTCTTTGATTTGGGTCTTGTCTTTAACTTTAAGATGCAGTATTGTGGACGTAGCCTGACTTTTAGTTGTTGGCAAGAGCTTCACAAAACAAAAAGGCTGAAAGACAAACGCTAAGCTGGACCTCCTGTTGGATTACAAAGTAATATCAGCTGGCTTGCTGACATGAAATCTATGAGAAACATATCTGGTCTACAGCTCTCGGCAGATGAAAATGATTAGCAGGAGAGCAACCAGCTGGTAAAGTTAACGATGCGGAAAATACCTGTTCAGCCAACCAGCCGATGTGTTTGAGATGGGGGTGTGTTGAAGCCGGGGAGGAGGCCCCCAGGTAAGCGTTGATGTGAGCCAGGGTTTGTGGCAGCAGGGCGGCAATGTTAGTGTGGATGGCAGTAAACCAGGAGTTAGCGGAGGGACCGTCTTTACAGCGCAGCACCACCGTGTGCTGACCGTCTGGGGAGTGGAGCTCCAACAGTCTGTAGACAGGAAATGTAAGAACTGTATGAGAACACAAACTACCTGAAACATGTTACTGAATATGTAACTGTTGAGTGTTATCTCTTTGTTTACAGTAGTTACTCAGAAATGCATCAATGGGCCCATGGGTGGTGCTTTAAATGTTGTGTAAAAGTGATTTATGACTTTTTATTTTTTAAAGGTATACTAATGTGACAGGTTGGTTCTCAGGAATTTTGCATCTGGTATTTCATCATGCTTGAACTGTATGATTATTTGTGTATAATGTTGCCATGGAGACAGCGATCACATATATCTGTCTACTTTCCCAATTTCTTTCTTGTATGACCATCTATGCAAAAACACAAACATGAGGAGCATTTTTTCAAGGTAATTATCTCTTCAAGAAAAAACATTCCAGTCTCATTAACAGTGGTTGAATACACTCGCACACCCTGCCATAAAACACACACATACGCACACGCCCAATCACACCTAAACTCCCACATACTCAGCTATTTCTCTCTATCATGCACACCAACACTGAGGAGCCTCCAATCAAACCTGTTCTCCAGATCTGGCATGGTAAGGTTCCTGCTGATAAAGCACATCTTCAGGCTGATGATCTTTCTGTCTTTGGAGGAGGAGGAGCTGCTGTGTTTGGGCGACCCGGAGTCCTCACTGCCACTGTAACTGGGTGACTGTGGGCGGATGCCATCCCAGGGCAGGTCAGCCACCAGGGATGGCTTCTTAAAGAGCGGAGAAACTTCTCGGATGTACTTCACTGTGGAGGAACACAACAGAGGATACAGATCAACTGAAGCACATAGACAGAGTGCCATGCAGGTTGGCTGACATATTATAACATCGTCTATAGTTTAGGTTTGATATTAGTGCCGTTACCTTAAGTAATTCAGAATCTCAGGTGTTTTTAAAGTGACTATGAGGAGCTTTTTAGTTTTTGTTGATTCTAGCGTCCCCTTTGGACAAAAGTGGTAGTGACACAAGCGCCTACTGCCTTAAACATCTTTGCTAGCGTGTGCCAGGCAGGCAGAGCTCGGCATAAGACCAGCAACCCGTGCATTTGTTTTGGAGGCGAGTGCAAGAGAGACCACAGGATGGATCCTGATGAGGTAATGTATTTATATGTGACTGAGAAATAAGTTATAAGCCAGTTATATGACAGTAATGTTCTCTGAAACCTATTACCTCTGTTTTCTGTAGGCTAATGTTACACAGCCATTTGTATTAATATTATATGCTAAGGTGCAAACTAACAGCCGTAGGCATAAAATATAATTACATTATTATTGCACAGAAGAATGAAATTAACAACAACAACAACAAAAAGTTTCCTCCAAGTTCTCTGGGATTCGGACCCAATCATTATCACACCCAGATTGATTGACTGATTCTAATTTGTTTTTGGTAAGCATCGAAATTGCACATAATGAATATCGGCACATTTACAATACTTAAAGTTTGGAGCTTCAGTTTGAAAGCAGCTGGGGGTCACAAACCAAAACAATGTGTCTCACAGTGGAGTCAGTAGGATTTTCCTAAAAAAATATCACTTCCGATCCTTAACAACGTCCTCTGCCTGTATTGTGACGCTTTGGCTGACTCGGCACCTGCTTGGGACGAGGCTGAGAGGGTGCATTTTCACCAACCAATGACAGCGCGCAGGTGAGGCTGGGAGCCTGGTGGAGCACGGTGACTGGACGCCACTCAGACCAGAGAAAAGTGCGGATGTGGTCACACCGGCAAAGAAAAGGAAATATAGCCCTAGTGAGGTGAAACTGCGAGCGGATGAAGCTCGTTCCAGGCTTTCTACTGGACAGGTAGGTGACAACAACCAGCAGTTAGTTGGTTAGCTTGCTAAATTATCAACTTCTCCATTAAAACAAACGTAATATTCCAACACAGCTTGCTGTGTAATGTTAAGTACAAGAGGTACTCATACATGCTAAGTTACGATACTTCCCGCTTGTTACTGGTGCATTTAGTTCGGGAGGAGCAGCCCAATTTGAGTGTTGTGCTTACAAACCCTACTGACTCCATCTTTAAGACATTAAAACTAAAACTTCGGCTAATAATTCTCTGAGTTCAACACTGCAAATAACTCTTTTCACATCACACAAAGTCATTTGATGTAATCTTAATAAAAGAATATTGATCATTACAGCTTTAAAATAAAACCACTGAGTTTATTGAGAGTTGCCAATGGCAACAGCTCTATCACAAATGCTAAACTTGATCTTGTTCCAGCTTAACAAAAATATACATTTGGTGCTTTTCTACATTCTGCACGACTGTACATTGACTTGATCTTTTGGCCTTGGACTGTTGCTTGAACAAAACAGCCTATAAATCTCGAGATTTTAACCGAATGAATTTTAAAATATAAACATTGCAAAGCTGTAATAGATTGAGAATGAGCAGCACTAACACATACATCACTTCATGCACAAACATTTCCTTATAATCTTGCAACAAATGCTCCGAAATCTGTTCCCCGACTGCTTGCACAGAGAAGCAACAACCAAAACATATTCCCTTAAAGGGTTTCTGCACATCAACAACCCTCGTCTTCACTATTCTAATTAAGAAAAATCTACTACAATTATGAAATACACATAGACTACATCTTATCATAATGGAATAAACATGTCAGAATAAACCATATCCTGAGCAAAAGCAAGACAGCTGTTGAATATCTACAGATCTCATGCAAACTGTGTTGATACTTTGACCATCTGTGGGATTCCACCCAAAAACATTCAGTCACTTAGGATATATGGTGTGGCCAGCCATAAAACAGGCCATAAGGAAACACTCTGGGATGTTTTCTGAGAGAAGTCAGTATTAAATCTGCTTTTAAAAACACTTTGGGGTCCAGTAATGGTTAGACTTTTTAAATACTGTTGGAGAAATCTGCGGTTTGATTCTCTCAGCAGTCATCTCGTACATCATGTTGGATGGAAAAATAGATTTTGTCCTGTGTTTGTCCAACCTAAAGTTTAATAATACCTAATTATTCATACGGTAAGTTCTTCGAAATGGAAAGCACACTGATCCTACTCCAACCAAGAACTTGGAATGTAAACAGCTCCTGCGTTCTTCCAGCATGTCTTAAAAGGACATACTGGTCCCCTGTGTGAAATTATCTTTTAAAAAAAACAAAAGTTGACTCGGCCCTACAGCTGTGAGCTTGGCAGGTCTGCTGTTTGTAAAAGAATGGCTTTTGCTGCGGTGAGATGGATTCACTTTCCAAATTTGGTCCCGTAGTCTTGAACACCTCCCACCCCCACTGGCACACAGTCACATGTCTTTCCTTGCTATTACACTGTTTCATCGTCCAAGCCTGTTTTAACTCCTCAGTGTTTTCTCCAGTGCGTGCTCTCCTATTATTTTCATTTGCACATGCACGTGTGTATGAATGTGAGGTGCAACCAAAAACTTCTGACTGTTCCTACTGCACATTAATGAAGCAATGCACAGTAATGTGCATGTGGCAGGTGTAAGCTATAACTTTCATGAGTAAGTCTTCCAAGTAACGTTGTGTCATCTGCATCAGCACCTGAGTTGGATGCCATTGTGTGACCTGTGGTGCTTGCATATTTACGATTTCCTGACTTCCAAGCAGGAGCTGTTTCAGTCTTAAGTCTCTGTGAACAGGCCTGAGATTGACCCAAACTTCATGTTGACGATCATCGCTGGTAACAAGAGTTGTGTCTTTGGCTCGGATCCGGAGACCAAACAGCACTGCACTGCAGGGGAAGAGGCTACAGTCTCCTCATCTGAGGAAGGCGTGTCAGGTCAGGGGTACAAACAAGAGCATGTTGGTGGTTTTCTTTGACATTTCGGGGGGTTGCACACCTTGAATTCATCCCCAAGGATTAGACTGCTAATATCAGGAACCACTGTGACATTCTGAATTGAAGTGTGTTGGGATGCAAGTAGGTTCTCTAATATAACAACACACCCGCTCAGAGCACAGCTGAAGCGCACAAGTTTCTTTGCGCATGACAATACAGTTGGCGCTCTTCATCCTTCACTGTCTGGATTTGGTTCCCTGCTACTTCTTTCTGTTCCTCAAAATGCAGTTTGGTCTCTATGTCTTACCCATAAAGCCAAGCTTCAGGTCCATATTGAAACTGCAAATGCGCACATACCAGTGCTCACAAAAATGCCTGAAACTCAGACGCAGATGATGATCAAGCTATATAGTTTGTAATACTAACAGAGTTACTGCTTGCAGTTGCTACACACACATTAATGTGCAGCACTTCGCTCTTGTGCAACAGGGACAGTCTTGGAAATTTCTGAAAGAAACACCATACAAGAAGTGAAAGAGTGTGTCTGGGTATGTGAGTTCGTTGGACTATTGGGTCGGTCCGCAGTGCATGAAACCTGATACAAAACTCTCAACGGATGAGGTCATTCTTAAATGTAGACTCAGATATTAGGATTGTGAAAGAGCGTGTGTACATGTGTGTACCAGCGAGCTAGAGAAATATAGGATCAAGTCTGGCGCAATGTGCTTGTGAATGGCTCTAAAATAAGCCCAGCAAGTGAGACACAGAATTTATGACTGGAAGATGCAGGGAAAGCTGCACAGTGCATGAGTCCCTACAGGCTTGTGTGTACATTATGCTATGTACAGTATGAATCAGAGTGAAGGGTGGGGCCGGTAGTAATGCTCAGGCAATGAGCCAAGAAATGGAGCCTCATTTCGCTGGTCCTCTTAACCACAACACCCATATCAACAAGGTCTGGGGTCATTTCTGCAAACGTAAGTGGTTTGGAGTAAGTAAGTGAGGGTGAGAGCATTCCTAAATGCCAATGTTTATGTCTGAGGGTCATATGGAAGAGGATGTCTCTACTGCGAGGTCCAACTTTCAGCCTAGTAATCAGATTTGGTGCCGATATGTTGAGCTGGGATATTTTCCATCCACAGACCAAGGCTCTCTGTGAACAGCTAAATGAACAGCCCACCGAGCATCTTCATATTGTGGTTATCAGCATTTAAGTGGTCCTGTCAGTACTGGCTATTTTAGAGGTGGAAATCTTCCACGGAAACAACGGCTGATTCTTGTTGAGATTGAGTTTTACACAGTGGGAATAAATACAACTGAAGATGTACACTTAGGCACACCTGAACCTGAGTACAAAAGCTAAGGAAGACCTAGACTTCAGTGTATAGCACAGTATGAGGGTCAAAATTAAGACTACTTCGAAGTCAGAGAAGACTATTTCCCTGTTGAAGACAGTTACTAATCTGACCAACGAAAAGCTGGCGCTGGTAACTGAGGCCGTGTTCAGACAAGAGCAGCCGTACTAAAAACACAAAGTCTTTCCTTTGTGTTTATTAAAAAAAAATCCACCTTTACATGAACAATCGAAAGCGCTGTACTATGCATGCCAGGTCTGTAGTTGCAGTGTTTCTTTGTGATGACATACCATAGGAGTCGCTGAAGTTGTTCACTTCCTGTTGTTGCTAAGCACTAAGCAGCCACAAATTAAAGAAATTCAGCCATAGTTTAACTTCAAAAATTATTATATGAACACTTGAATTTGCCTCAATAGACTGTCATCATATTCAACTAGCTTTGCGCACTTTTGCATGTTTAATCGCAGTTTGGTGACTAAGCTAATGCTAATGCTAATGCTAATGCTAGTACAGGTCAATGCATTCTTCACTAGCTACTACCATTTTGCCAGTTTACACAGCTGGAAAAAAAGGTTGCACCTTCAAAAGATTCCACTCTGGAACCCAATTTCAAATGTTTGCAGTTTTAGGGGCGCCAGCATTTCATTGTCATGGATAAAAAAGGCCGAACTGCAACAAATTTTAGCATTTGATGCAAAAACTTGTGTCGTGTAAGCTGTCCCTGAGAGGCCAGTGGTGGGAAATGAGAAGAAAATTTCATTTCATTTTAATTCATTTCAACCAAAGTGGTGACTCATGCATCTAAGCAAACCACTGGATTGGCCACTGGCTTGGCTAATCTAGCTTCCTTGGCTGGTAACTAGCATGCCTGGGCTAGCTAGATTAGCTACTGCTGGCTTCTTCTTTTGTATTTTAGATTGGAGCCAAATGTGGTGCGCAGAGAGGCTGCTTCCCATGCTGTGGTAACACTTTCTATGAAGCCCGTCTCTATAGTGCATTATAACACATTATGAACAAACTTATAATACATTATCGGTGGTTATAGCTATGGTTAACCTTAACCTTGATTATAATTATACAGCACTAAAGGTGC